>JAZHYW010029802.1:0-30179 GCA_037355805.1 Ixodes ricinus | reverse complement strand
TTAACACTGACGTCGCCGCTCGCTTGTCCTCTAATTTTCTCCTCCGTTTCTCGGCACATAGCGCTCGAACATGGGAACTGGTGTTCGTGTCCCGCTTGACGCTATGGGGCCCGCGTCCCAGCGAATCGCGGGCCGCGTGTTTCAGAACCCTGCTATACACTATTCAAATATCTCACAAGTCCTCGGCCCAGCGTGTGATCTCCTCAGCCCAGCGACCCGCGCATGCTCGTCGTTTCGGAAAGCGAGCAAATTCACGCGCCATACGCACAAACACTCAAAAATGGAACCGGCCAGGAGCCCTTTTTTGGAAAACGTCTCTTATGCTTTGTTCACCCTTAAGCTGAGATTACAGCCAAAACTACAAGCGCGAGCCAGCACGCGCTACTGGCTTTGGGACGGTGGATCTCTAGCGCTAGTGCTCGTTCTGCGGAAGAACGCTTGAAAGCAGCGACCTCGAACTCTCGTGCTTGTGGCAGTGGCTCCAGTCTCAACGTGAGGATGAACAGAGTATGCGCAGAATAGACCATTTGCTGTCTTACCCAAGCATCAAGGAGAATGCAGGGATTGGTGTTCCACACGCCACACGCGCACGCCTTTCCTGTATAAAAGATTCGTAGTAAATAACCAAAGAGAAAGCATTGACGAACGCGCGTGCAAGATGCCATTTGTTTTAGGTTTTGCTTTGGAAAGTTACTACTGCTGAGGCCAGCACGTGCGGCGCGTGGAACACCAATCCCTGCATTCTCCTTGATGCTTGGGTAAGACAGCAATAGGTCTATTGCAAGGGTAACTGGCCGCCGCCATGTCTCCGCTCGTGCCGGGAGACCCGTGCAATTTCAAGCTTGCCAAAGCTATGATCACACGCACGCCACACGTGCTTGCACGTTTGGGGCACCATTCGGGACGCCTTTGGTGGCGCCTTCCTATGGTTCCCTTTCGTGACGTCATTATCTTGTGAACAACAAATTTTATGGTGTTTGTAACCAGCATGATGGAAGCCTGAAGTCATTGCTCCCTAAAACCAACACTGCCAACACCGCCAGAATTGAAGTTATTTCATCACTCTTATTTCCGTTGATGAGAGCTCCTTGCTGACGTCATGACGTCAGCAAAGGATTCGGCCAAGCGTGGAAGGCCGACCAAAGCGGCGTTTTCGATCGCGCACGTTGCTAATATGCCAAACTAGTAATGCAGCAACTCCGCCTCCAACACACACTTGTTACTTTCCACCAGTCTTTCGTCGCGCGTGCGGCGGGGTAATCACAGGACGTTAACCAGTCATTCTGTTGGACGGTGCTAAAGTCACTGGATCCTGTGGAACTATCGCCATTGACTTCCCTGCCTGCTAGCGCGAACACAAACAAATGCTAATATATAGGCAATGAAAACCTCGCAACGCGATTGGCTAATCGGTGTCTGTTGTTGTGGAAATCATTTCGTCTCCTTCAAGGCACGTCTCGGCGGCACAACCTCGTGCGTTAAGGGCAACTGCCAACGTTATGATCTCGTACGCTTTCGCTGCGGTCAGTGATGCCAATTTAGCGGATTTTCCGCTACATCTGGCGGATTTTATTTTTCCTGACGGGAGAGAAAAATTAGTCTAGCGGCTAGTGGATTTTTGATGGGCCATTTTCATACATGGCGGATTTCTGGCCGATTCCTCACGCAGTGCATCGATTCAAACTTGTCCAGCAAAAACATTTTCGAGTGTCTTCTAAAAATGCAGAAATTGTTTAACTTCAGCAGTGTAGGAGGGCTCCTGGTCACTTGCTGCGCACGTATCAGACCAACAAATCCGTGAGGTTTCAATGCAGCGATCGCCTTTTATGCAAGATCCCCTGCCCGGCCACTTGCAGTCAAGAAGCTCTACGGTCTGATGAATGACGGCGATGAGCATCTGAAGATTGCGCAAGCGTGCAGGGACGCTGTGGCTATCCCTTGAAATAGCTCTATCAAGGATCTTAGACCAGTGGACCGAATTGAAGACGCACTTCGAAATGGCGAGGCGCCTTGAAAAGTGCAGTGCGGCAGAGGTGCTGTATTGTACATAAAAAACCAGTTCAATCTGGGGTACTTGCTTTTTTGAGATCGATACTGAGAGATGTTAAGAAGGCTAACAAGACATTCGAAGCGAAATATGTGGATCAAGCAAAGCTACTGAATTGCCTCATGACTTTGCTTTCGAGCTTGGTTCATAGTGTCGTATTTCCGACATAGCAAATGGACGTTCTAACGTCCAGACTTGAGGACCACTTGAACCCCAAGCCGTATCTGGGCTACCTGCTTGACACGTACGTTGACAACATGAAGGCTGGGAAGACCGACGGGTTCTCTCTCGCAGATGAAGCTGTGTTGCGAGAAAGCCGCATAAGATTTATTACCACGCTAGTAGATCAAATAAGGCAGCGACTTTCCAACAACCTCACAGTTCTCCAGAAGATATCGCTTTCATCGATCGAAAACAAATTGTGCGTCATGAATGAGCCATTGATTCCGCTGCCGAAAGAAATGGTAGTGCTCCCTGAAACAATCGAAAAATATTCAAAACCAGTGGAGCAAAATTCACGCTCCTCAACTGGGAGCAAATATCATTCACGCAGTCGTTCTGGTGTGAAGCTCACTCCTATCAGGACGCCTGTGGCGAAAGTCTGTTCGCCGAGTTGGCCGGGTTTGCCGTGTCGATGCTGAGTGCTGCCCTACTGAAATGCAGAAGTAGAGAGGACGTTTAGTCAGCTTAACATAGTAAAATCCAAGTTGAGGAACAAGCTGAAGACTTAAACAACAAACGCCATCTTCATCGTAAGAGCGGGACTGATGCGACACATGAGGAGTTGTTTTGATTACGAACTTCCTGTGGTGGTTGTTAGTGCAATAGGGACATCTGCAATGTATATGCAACGAAGTCCCCTTTCTGGTCCCTCAACAAGTACCAGCGGTTCTGTGGAGATGGTGTAAGACGACGACATGGGTGACAAAGACCTCGATGTGTTCTTCGGTGACCTGTAAGTTCGTTTTTGTGTTTTGTTTGTTTTTATCAGTGTGAACATTTATAACTTTAAGCCTGATCTATGATGAGGTTGACGACAACCGGAACACCGAAGCCACTAGTATTCTAGTTACACTTTTTGAAAGACTCTTTTATATTTTATGTTAGCTGTCACAGTTTTGGGGAACTTTTAAGAATGATAAAGGTTTTTATCACACAAAATGTCACTGCGTTTTCTAAAAAAGGGCTTAGCGGGACATTTAGCGGATATGTTTTAGAATCTAGCGGAATCTGGCGGATTCCTTATTGCTTTTTAGTGGAGTTCTGACGCCCAGCGATGGCGCAGCAACACTGGCTGCGGTACAACATAAGGTGAAACGGAGTATAGTCACTTCAGACGCTGCAAGCATAATGAGACCGATAATATTTTGTGAACTACGAACTTGATGGTGTAATGTCAATTCTTGGGATGCTCACATTCGGCAGGCACTAGAGCGTCAGACAGTTAGTAACAACAAAAGGGTTGACAAAATTGCGGTGAATAACCCTTATATACTTCGTTTCAGCCTGGGTCCAGACGCAGGCGATGCTACAAGCGCGAGCTCCGGGCTTTCAGTGTCCCTGCCAAGCACGCGCGCTCGTGCAATGCAAGCACTGTTCAGGGCCACACGCTCGCGCTCGTAGCATCGGCTGCGTCTGGACCCAAGCTGAAACGAAGTATAGTTAGCCGAAAGAGCAGGACGGTTATAATGGGCAGCAGGTGGCGTCCGTAATCTCTATCTATGGAGCGAAGTGTAACAAGAAATAAGCGTGGTAATGCAATCAATGCAAAGGTGCAAGCGAGCTGGAGTTCTTCCGCAGATCTCTGTGCCCCTTGTTCCCCTTCTCCAGAAATTATTATCGTTATTTTGGGTCCTCATCCTCGCGGCTACTGACAGGATCCTTTTCCTGTCACCTTCTTTCCTCTAATAAGCCCTCCATTTTTAACCACTGTCTCGGGTTATTTTTATCGTGATTAGAAAACTCAGGTAAAGGACGCCGCCATTTTAATATGGCGCATACAACCGCGTTGCCACGGCATTGCCGTGGCAACGCAGCCGAGGCGCCGCCACGAAATGTCCCCATTGTTTCTCGGCTCGTGAGACGAAACGTTTTTTCTGTAGACTAAGATTCCATCTTTTTAGAGAGCTAGGATCATTGTCATCGCAATCAGTAAGTTCATTTAATAGCTTCGTTCGATTTACTTGCGTCTGGATCGCCGGCGCAGATAAGTGTAGGGCAGTGTACTTCCAGTACATCTATTGAGATACGCCAGGAATTACGCCACCCTACACGCTTAAGCAGCAGTGCAGGAGGTGCAAGTAAATCCTACGAAGCTAATATCGCCATGGAAATGTGGGGTAAACAACGGCGTTGCCATGGCATTCCCGTGGCAACGCGGCTGTTTGCCCTATATTTACATGGCAGCGTCTACTGATTCGGTGTCGAACAGGTGAGCTTCGGAGCCCAACACTTGCCTGACCATTAGGAAGTCGGCGTGTAGCGGACGCTCTCGACATCGGGCCGGGCGCGTCGTCTAGAGCGAGTCGTCATAGCGCGGCTTTCGAAAGCGAGCGTGTCTGGTGTCGTACGGACGAGCGCCGAAAATGGCAACGCGGGTTGAGAAAGCTGTACAAGCCCCGCTCCCAGCTGGCGCTGGCTTCTCTCCGGGATGATAAAAATGCGCGTTCGCATCGAAACATCTTTCGGTGTGCCGATCGTATCTAAAGCCAGCCGCGACAACGAGCAGACAAAGCAGGCCGCAGACAGGGAGCAGACGACCGAGCGTCGAGCAGAGTGTCCAGCGCGTAGGTGTACCAGGCAGTCTGGGACTGAGATATTTTAATGCGAATAGCATTCTTTGGCTACTTCACGCACTTTTCGTCTATGTATCTAACTGGCTATCTAACCTCTTACGCCGCGGGTCGATAAATAAATAAAAAGACCGGCGCCGGCTGGGATTCGAACCGTTGACCCTTTGATCAGCAGGCAGACGCGCTAACCACAGAGCTATGAAGGCAGTCATTCAACGCACTCTAAACACTTGTTTATATCTTTACCATAGACGCGCTTTACAGCTGTCACAGCCGGTGCGCGCGCGTTCCATGCACGAGGGCTCATTCCGCTCTCGTGAGGCTGAGCACGGCCGCTAGCTCACCCTCTCTCGCGCTCGGGAGAGGGTGATGTAGCGGCCGTGCTCAGCCTGACGAGAGCGGAATGAGCCTCGTGCATGGAACGCGCGCGCACCGGTAGCTGTGACAGCGCTGTAAAGCGCGTCCTATGGTAAAGATATAAACAACCGTTTAGAGTACCGTTGGTTGAGACTAGCTGAGACGCCAGAAAGTCTGGTCGGTACCATTTTGAGTGTTTGTGCGTATGGCGCGTGCTTTGCTCGCCTTCCGAAATGACACAAATGCACGTGCTGGGCTGCGGAGATCATGCGCAGGGCTGTGAAAGTGTCAACAAATTTAGAATCGCCTCAAGAGTGGGCTGGCGTATCTAGAGTGTGCCGGCCACCTGACGAACGCGCATAACTCCGCACCGTTTGATGCTATTCGCATTAACGTAGATAATCATTCCCAAAGGATGGGTTCTGCTGATTTTTTTCCGGCGTCGGTGATCCTACCGTCATGCCGGGTGTATTTCAACACCCTCGAGTAAAATAACTCCGACAAAACATTCCTCGGCGACTTCTTTTATTCAAATTTACATATTTTTCTTCTATTCAGAAACCACACTGTTCGCATGCGCGCGCCATGTACGAAACTTTCTAGAACACACGTAACACGAGGGGGAAATATTTTTATTTGCGCCCAGCGCTGCGCATCACGTGGCAACAACGTCGAGCCGTTGCGCTGATTGATGCTGATGTCAACCTCCGCGAATGGTGAGTGGGGTATTGCTCGGCTGCGCAAACAGTCCCGGCCATGACGGTGGTCTGTTCGCAGTGAACCACTTTTGGTAATTGGTGGTTCAGGAGTTTTGGCAACATTGACATCCTTCTCGACTCCCCAGCGTCCGTCCGAACGCCGGAGACAAGGAGAAAGTTCTGCTGGTTCCGCCGACCGCTGACGTCGGGCATATTCTTTCCCAAGGTCCTCCCCCGTGTCAATACCCCTTAAATTGATGTAGGTGCAACGCAAAAAGGTTAATGCGAAAGCATTAACTGTCCCATGGAGCGAACCGACGTAATCAGCTTTCGAAGCCGCGACACACGGCGCCTTTTCCTGTCCCAGTGGAGCGGAGCCTGTCGTCGGTAGCAGCGATCTTATGGATAGGCTCCCATTGGCTGGCGCGCGTCATAGTTTGAAAGAACGCGACTCCAATTGGCTCTCGCGCGGCGTAGTGCCAAGGGACGCCACCAGAAAAGCCCTCTCCATGGCGGCGCTGCGCAAGCAGCAGCCCGGCCGCCGGTAAAACGTGCGGACCTTTCCGCAGAGCCCGCACGGGCAAACTCCGGAGAGCGCTGCACGGCCGAGCTCTGCGCTGCGCGGCCTCTACACGAAAGCGCGCGCTCGGCCGTCGGCCGCTACCTCGGCAGTAGCGAAACGTGGCCGTCCACGTCAGTATACACCGAAGACGAACTAAGATATCGGAAAACGACATTCATGCTTTCGCATTCACAACTCATAAAGAGTGCTTAGGTGTCCCGGAATTTTTTTCATTCTGTGTTCAGGGCAAAATTAACATCCAGTGTGCTGTTTTCAAAATATGAACACTGACGAACTGGAATTAATTACATCTTAAGAATTACACAAATATAAAAAGCTTGCCAAATCACGTTGTTAATTTTATGTTTAATTTATCTCACTATGATAATTATAAAAAAGAACCACGTCTCCGACTGGGGTACGCGAAAGCCCCTATGAAGTTGTGTTGAACAGAAGCCATGACAGCCTATGGCTGCAACGCCTCTTATATAAGTTCACGCCCCTTGCCTCGTGATTCCTTCTTCAGCGTTCTGTTCGGTGAATGCTGCATTCTAACTGGCTGCTGAGTGTTGGTAAGATGCTCAGGAGTGGCGCCATGCCCCGCCTTTCGTAACCTGTCTGTGACTATAGCTCTGGTTCGATCAATGTGCTACTCTTCGTATAGAGCCGGGATTGGACAGATCAGACACACCCAGTGCTACTCTTTTGTTCTTGTTTACTTTGCGTGTCTTTTTATGCGATAATTTACTTTTGGTTGACGTATCCTCATAAACTGACTGAATCTTCACGTAAAGCTGCATGGATTTGAAGAGGAGCAGGTATTTCCAGAGCGAAAAAATGCCGAGTGCCACATAAAGTAGTGTAAACCAGATTCTATTCTTCTAGCCACGAAAGTTGACGCCATAAGGGTTAGTCATACTTGACTAGTCTTTTGTGTAATATTTATTGTATGTCGTTTTTAAATACGTGGGAGAGCTAAATTGCATTTTTGAAGTCTACTTTTTCATTTTGTTGGAAATATATTTTGAATTGAAGAAGTAGATCAGAATTACAATGTTTTAAGTTAAACACTGGTAGCCAGACGGTACGTTTTACGCCTTAATAAAAGTCGCCGAGTGCGGAGTGAATATCTCCGTCGCATAGATTAGTTATAGTAAAGCACAATATGTGATATGTCGAAAAATACTTGGCGTACCCAATCTAAAGCTGTTTCGCGCCAAAAAAAGTGCATCCGAGATAACTTTTTAGCTAGGAGATATTACACTTTGCTACATACTTTATACAATTTCTTCTGTACAAATGAATAATTCCACGAATTAACTCAATATATTCATGACCAGCTAAATGCTGCCACTAAATACATGTCTATTGACAGTGCCGCAGGGACACTTTCTACAGATTTTGCCTTTCCGCACAAATTGCAACAATGTTTATAAAGAACTCCCTCTCCTCCACAAAAGTAATAATTAAAATTTCTACTTTAAACAAATTCTTTCGGCCCCTAAAAAAAATGGAGGATGCATCTAGCAAGTAACCTAAAACTGAGTATAAAGATACTTTCAAAAACTATAGTTATGAAAGTATAAACAATGACTATAAAATGTGTTCGTGAGGTACCAAGTCACTACCAAAATGTTTTAAGAAAGGTCGACTTGATTGGAGTGTTTAGATTACGTACAGACCGGTAATCTGTGTCACCTTAAGTCCGTGCGCACGCAACGATACGCGTCGATGGAGACAGCCACTCAACGCTAAATGCGGAGTGCCACGGCGGGAGTCATTTGGTTTGCTGCAAAACAATCGAACATTATAAATGCGCCGTGCCCTCGCAATTTTAGTCAGCATGTTTGTGTTTTTATGCACTCTAGCCTTGGACTGCGTTCCTTACACGTGTAGAAGCGAAGCAGAAAGGGGCCCAGGCCGGCGAGATCATTTCGTTCAACCGTTACCCTGGAAAAACAAATATTAGTGTACAAAATAAAATTACCTAAACGTTTCAAACTTTGGTGATTGTAGCCTATGTAGATTTCATATCAAATCTGAACGAACTGTATTTTTCTTTAAATGTATAACCATTTTAAAGCTGGCGTTAGCGGTAAGGAGACAATGCGATACGGAAATGAATGTCCACAAGCTGAATATTTAATCGACTAGACTGGCCCACATCGCCCAACAACGAATAGTTCATAGTTAAGGCGAAACCTCACCCTTGATTAGTGTGATTCTGAACAGACAGGTAGCGGTTGGATCGCCTTCTAGACCTGTACATCTATGTGATGAATCGCGTGTGTTCGCGTTTCAATTCAGTGTGATATTTGTCTATAATTTTAAATTGATATTCCTGGTCCTTCACTCTTTTTTCTTTTTTTCTTACTGATCTCTGCTATAGAGGGGTAGATGTCGCGTAGCCGCGCTCCTGAGGTGGGCACGTATGAAGCCACCGGAACTTAGATTGCTGTCCCGGAAGTCGAGTGTCTGCTAGGACAACAACAACCGTCCCGGGGACATTCCAAAAATGTGCGGACGTTTCACGTCCCAAAGCCGAAGTCCGACGGACATCGTACGGATTTCTCATGAGGGACCATTGTTCAGCCCCAGATTGACTTTGACTGATGAGTAGTTCAGGCGTGCACGAATTGCGCAACCGCAGCCAGAGCGTTACCTTCCGGTTTCAGCGTCGAAATCTCATCAGTTCCTGCGATCTCACGGTCAGTTGAATACCCACCCAGCCCGCCGCCCGACCACGCATCGAGGTATTGCTGGCGGCTGACGTTACCGTTGCAGTAGCTGCAGCAGGTGGTAATTTACCGGAGTTAGCGCCACTAGCCAGCCACTTCACAGCAAACGTGACGCAGCATACATCATGTGGCTGAGACTGGTCAGCGCCGTTACCCAGCTGACCAGCCCACAAATACTTCGCCAGAATAAACGCTATATAGTTCGACTTAGCGTTAGCATACGGTTTCTGTAACATCAGCCCGCGCTGAGAAAGGCCTTTGAGCCAAAATACCCAGCAGCCCGGTCGTTTTGCATGAAATCAATAGCGGAGATCGCCCGCCACTGGCATCAGGGAACAGATGTTGATATCCGCCAGTCATCGAGGGCCTGGTAGATAGTGGAAATTGACCGTGGCGCAGAATAACCTGAGGCCGACCGATCATGACATAATCATTGCCAGCGCCTTACCGGTTTCGGATCAGCAGGTGGTGTTGCGGATTGGACGCAGACGGTATTTGGTGTCATTGAACAATCGAAAGCATTGCTGTTTATGTTTTTATCCTTTATATTTCAGGCGATAATCTTATCGACAGCATCTTCACTAACATCGACAAAGGCCATCATTATAGTAAAATAAAAGCTGAGTTTGCAAGGTTAACGAATCTGAGAACGGCGCAGTCTGAGTCCTGCGATCCAGGTCAATGCTTTGCAGGTCAATATGCATCCATTGCATTGTTAGGCCAAATGCTATTAACTTGAGAGTCTGGTTAAAAGCAAAGCCACCTTTGCGGGTGGTTATCTGTTCATGCAGAAAGGGAACATAGACTAAAATAATAAATCAGAGAAACAGCATATCTTCACTGGTATTATCCGCCACATATCCCTTCAGGATGAAATACAACGAAAGTAGCCAGAGCCCATCTTTAAAAAATTCATCACTTAAAAAAAAGTAGTAGTTTTTAACCAGATAACGCCTGTGTTATTTGCTATATCAGCAAATAAGGTATAATAAAAAATAGCGATAAGAGTGAGAAAAAACACCATTTCGGCGACGTTAAGATATAAAAAAGATGCAGGAAAATTTTAAAAACAAACGGAGAGGAGGTTTCAATGGCGTTTCATTTACCACTTCCAGTTCAAATTTAAAATAACAGTCCGGTACAAGAAATCTTCTAAACACCAGAGCCAGGCTGATAACCGGTTGAATTTGCCATGGTTGGCAACTGTAACTAAAGAGGCCATCCAGTCAAGACGATGCCGATGCCATTTGCATCCTCTTTATGCGATAAGCGCCGCCGCCTTTTTATGTTTGGGAATCCTGCATCGCAGACTACGCTGGATGTTGACGCTGCCGCACATATTACCCAGAGGTCAGGCTTTTGATTTTATGAATAGATGTTGTACAACTTTGCTGCAGCAGTGGCATTATCTGGCGACGTAACCTGAGTCTGGAACAGCTTAGGACCAATACAAAGAGTCCGCAGGCGTCGAAAGGCCGCAGAATAGCGTTTATCTCGGTTGATGTTTCGACTGGCTGGATCTGGTTTCATGAAAGGTAGACAAAGAATGAAAGCTGTTTGAGTTGTGGAAGGAAGGTACAGTATGATGCAGCGAAATTTGACTGGCGAAGCGACAGTACGTCTGTTGTCGATAGCCAGAGCGGTGCGCTGGGTACAGAGTCTGACCGGACGACTTCGCAAACCAGCGATTGAACTTCTATTCAGATTAGCACTGGAAGTTCTGGTGTTGGATAGATTGAAACGAATGCTGTGTCAGGCGCTCATTTCCACTTGTTTGATGAATGTTGATGGTCTGTTAGTCCAGTCTGTTCATGCTATTTCTCTGACAGCTATCCAATTCAGCGCTATATTGGCTTTATCTAGAGAAATAGCAGTGGCGTTGAAACAAGGGCCTTAGCTGCTACCTCCACCATATTGTCTGTTCCGGTTTCCGCAGCCAAAAAGGTTGATGTACCAGCAATAAAATGATAATGGTTTTTCAATGAGTTATGTAGTCATCCTTTCCATGAGCAGGAATGTATCCTTCCTGCACAACAGGCGGATGTGTCTTTGTATTGAGTGGATTTGATGACCGCATCCAGTAGCGCCGTCCGACGATGGAGGTAGAGCATTGAAAGAGGGGTGAAAAAGTAGAAGATCCACAGACTGGGAACGGCTAGTATGACCTTCTGAAATACCTAATACATGCCCCTTAGAAACTATAACACTGACCTGTAACAGGCCAAAAGGAGGCAGTAAAAATAGAGAAAGCAAAAAGAAAAGGGAAAAAGAAACACGACAGGTTGGTTAGCGCTCAAATGAGACGTGTATATAGCCTATAATAAAGACACACCTCCCCAACTTAGCAATGGATCTTCCATTACTATTCTCTACTCATGCAGTTACTGCCTTAAGCGCCTCCATGGAATGAGGTATGTAGCCGCACACTTGCGTCTCGTGTCAAAGACGAGCACCATCCTCACGACAACGGCTGGAAAATAGTGACTCGAAACAGATGCTGAAGGACATGAAGAAACATCATACCTAAAGCTGTGTTAGGGATAAACATATAAGCTCAGCGCGCAGCAGCCTTTGTACAAAGGTTGCGCCTGAAGTTTGAACTTTATCATATTTCCAGCGCCAGGCCCTTCCTCACTGCGAATAGTCGTTACAACTTTTTATAGAGATTATTGTCTGTTACTTGCATACAGAACGTCAGGGCTTATTAAATTTTATGATGAATATAATAATTTAATGTGGCAACTTCAGGTGAATTGAGACAAGGCTGAACTGTCTCGGCGGTATCGCTGTAAAATTAACTGCGGCTCACGGAACAGAGTGAGTAGGCATCAATAGGCATGCGCGCGGCAGCTATTACCATAATAAGTGAAGTTCAAAGTGATTTTTGATATTTGCTACTGTTCTTAACACAAGCGTTCTCAATTGCAGGAGGTTTCGAACAGTTTCTGGAAAGCGTTTGCCTACTTGCCGCGCTGCAGGATTGTGAGTTATTTTAGAAAATCGACAGTTACTTGTTACTATTCTCTTTGCAGCTATGTCTGGATGGGTCTACTGGGATCTTCCTGCCAGAGGGTTGTTAAATTTCAACGGTAAAGATAAACATGTAAATAATGATTCATAATTGATGGCTTATCAGGTACGAGAAAATTAAAGACAATAGTTATTAATCTCACTGGTTTGTTTTGCTGTCTGTTAGTTGTCATCTCAAGGTGAGCATCCTCATATAAGCAAGTGCCTCACTGATTTTTTTACAACGTCTTTATGAATAAAAATTATATTTTTCAATTCAGGTGTGTTCAATAGTCTGAGTGGATATCTTATCTCTAAAACTCATATGTACAAAGGTCTTAACGACAGTTCAATTATGCTCGTTATTCATCTCTGTCTACACTAATATATACGTAATATAAAATAGAGGTCCTGAACTCCGCTAACATGAAGTCGTGATAAAAAGAAAAAATAGATGGTTTTGATATCGATACCTTCCCGCTTTCTTGGAAAGATTAAATGGTCAAGCCTCAGCACTTGTTGCTCCTTTCATGATGTTTTAAACCGAAATGGTTGGTTTAAGGGCTCTCATTTGTTTTGTATCACTTGTATTCGCAGGTTCACTATAAAAGCCACAGTGTATAAAGACAGTCATTTATAAAATTATATCGTAATGTCCTAAAAAAATACGCTGTGGGACGTTCCACGGACGTTTTACTGTGTCTCACGTGGGACGCTTACAGAGCCTGATTCGGACGTTCATGGGACATCCCTAACGTCCCAATCTGGACATACGTAGGATGCCCCTGGATATGTGTGAATTGACTGGGATAGTGAACTACTTCGATGTCTTACTTCACTTATTCTTGATCTTTTACGTGGTTTAGAACGTTTTAACATTCAATGTGAGAATGAGGGTTAGAACGTGAAGTATGCACGCTTCCTCAGCTAGAATTTCAAAATTCTCACATCAAATGACATTCCTGAATACTTTTCGGGCCCGCATAAGTTGGTATTACGCAACAAGTAAGCTCTCTTCAAATAACATAAGCAAACCCAACGCCTTGGACACTGTTACGACCAACGCTCGGAAGAGCTGGAAAGCTTGTCAAACGTTCACTTACGGAATAAGCCGCTTACTTCCGTTGGCTTCATACATGTTTTCTCAATGCGCCGTCCAGCCCTTAATGAAAATCAGTGTTTCTTTTTTGTTTTTGTTCTTTTGCACGAGGTGTTTGTGGGACGCGTACGTCTGCCACAGTTTGTCGTGCAATGAGGGCATTAGCCTACGCTCTGAGCTCGCGTCTCCAGCAAATTTGGTCACAACAAAAATTGCAAATCGTACTGACCTAATGGCGCGAAACATTCATAACAAAACAACTGAAGCGTCGAGAAAATAGGAAATTGCCGGTGCGCAATTAGCCCACTGGGGGAAATCGAACGCGGGCCGAAATGAGTGATCGTCTGCTAGTTCAGGTTGGAAGACAGAAGCAGTGCGACGTTCTTCAAAAAAGGAACGAAAGCTCAGCCCTCGCGAATATTGGAACGTGTTCCCCGTTACACAGCTGCCATATGTGAAAAAAGGAGTTCCGTTCCCTGTTACAGTTTAAAAAATGGAACGTATCGTTAGAGCATACGTTACATTTGTATTTTGCTAATTACTATATTTAGTTAAATCAAGCCAGAGTTTTTGTTTTAATCTATCCTATTAGGTAGTCAACATACGAGTTCGTATGTCGTCATGGAAGGGCAACAAGAGTAAGAAAACAAGCGGAAGTATGGAGTTCCATTTGCTGATATATTCATGTTAAATATCTCAGTTTTCAGCCATATTCATGTTTGTAGTGACGATCTCAGACGCAGCCGAATGCATTTTTGCCCAAACATTGTACGAGCGTTTCTACTAACAACCTCACACGTTCCAATTGAACGAAGTTTCTTTGTTCGAGCTTAACAACAGTCGCTTCTCGATGTTGCTGTCCACAAGATGAGCAAGTGAAGGAGATGGGTAGGGGCTTTGAAGGTCACTCTTGAAAAACTACAAATACTTCTTTGTGTAAGGCTGGCTTTGTTGTTATTTTGAAGGTTGCGGAAAACAAAACAAAAATAAAGCTCTTTTTTTTTTTTAAGCGACCATTGTTTAGAGACAAGGGTGCATTCGATGTCCAGGCAATCTGTGATATCGTTGTAACTGTAGGTCCGTTATGGAAGTTTACAAGGGCTGTAGTCGGCCTTAGATTTTCGGGTGTAGTGAGAATTCATGGAACCAAAGAATGTAGCTGAGTTTGAAAGAACCTCTTTCTTTGTCTTTTCCTACGACTAAAAGCCTTCTTTTGTACCGCAGTTTCGGGCACCCAAAAGAATCAATGTCCACCAGCTCTCTCTTCACCCGAAACTGTTAGCAAGCGAGGACCACACAAAATGATCCATAAGATTAGTAGCCAAAAAGGTAACGAGATCCTGCACTTTGTACTTTCAAACTTTCTCCTGTTCAAAATAAAATAAAAATTACCCCACTGGACGAAAAAAGGAACGCCGTTACTCTTTCCGTTCCAGTAAAAATCTAACGCGTTCCTGTTCCAGTTCCATTCATGCAAAATGGAACGGCGGCGTTCCTTCGTTCCTCGTGGAAGAACGTGTTCCAGGAACGCCGTTCCGTACAACACTGGTTGGAAGCCATTGACAACTCTCGCTCATTTTGCAAACCTGAAACTTGTTCTGCTGACGTACACAAGCTGACATCGACTGGTGGATCAAGGTGTACTAAAGGCAAGTGCATCAAAGGCCGCGAAATTTTTCTTGGTATTTGGAAGATGGCGAGACGATCTCGCCAATCTTTTTCCCGGTTTTGAACCCGCGAACGGGTCCAAAATGTGTCATTGTTTGATGACAGCGTCAGCTGCGGCGCGAACGTCCAATCTGCAACCGAGAACGCTCTCGCTCTCACCATGACCCAAATCAAAGCCCAGGAAGCTCAAGCGTAATCGTTTTTGTTGGTTATGTTGTGGACTGTTTTGACATTTCTCGCGAACGGGAAGCGTTTCTTGAGACTTCATATAAAGCTTCAAATACCTGAAAATATATTATTTTAAGCACCGAGCTGGTGACATGTTTTTAGTCCGAGGCGCAGCTTATTTACTGGGCCTAGTCTATGCGACCAAATAATCTGTGGAATCGTTGACCGCATTTTTCCGATCTACAGATATTTCTCTTTCCAACCGCAGCCTTCCTCGAAATTACAATAACTCCTATTAAAATAAGTGCAGCAATATATAAGAGACAGTCATATTTTTTTTCTATCTTCATTCTGATCAATCAGTAAATTTTTTTAAAGAAGAAAAAAAAATGTCGAAAGTTAGTTTGACAGTCTCCCTCTAGGGTAATTAGTCAGCTTTATTATGAACCTCTAGAGCAAAGAAACGCGATTAGGCTGCTCTTAGACCGAGCACTGCGTATAGAGGTTTTAAGTCCCGTGACGTTGGGTCGCATAATCCGATTTTGAGTGCCTCTCCGGAATTAATAACGTCTAAGCGCCCCGAACTTCTTTGCGACTCAACCCGGGTGAACCGTTCTATATTTTTATTTTTTTCGTTTTGAAAGAAATGACTTTAGCTCCATTCTCTATTGCATACATTTTAAATAGTCCTCCCTTTTAACCAATTCTGGCGGTGCGCGGAAATGCACGAGGAATGTATCTTTGTCTCGATGATTGATGCGACTTTATTGTGATGTTTTTTTTTATTTTTTCACCCCTTCTGAGCACGTCGTCAAAAAGATTAAAATCCAAAGGCGTAACACACTGTTGGTCCACGGCAGCATGACGCCGCTAAGTATCTTTCCTCATCTCCTGCTGAGGAACCTACTTAGCATAATATACGCTTGAAAAAAGTCACTGAGTTCATTTTCATGCGGAATAAGGAAACAGCTAGCCAATGAACGCGAACAGCAGAAGCATGCCGCGAGCGACGGAGCTCAGAATACGATTATATCTAAAGAATGCAATGTTGGCCGAGACAGTAAGCATGATGTTTCACTTGCTAATTGTTCCTTCGCACATCGCATTTTTCAGGTCTAATCGTATTCTGAGCTTCTCAATTCACTGGGAACCTTCCATTCTGCTCGGGATTGGCTTTTTCCCTGCACTACAGGAAAGTGAAGTAGCAGACTTTTTCTTAAATTGCATAATTGCACCACGAGTTGATTTACGACCTCATTATCAGTTACGAAGATTTTTTAAAGTTAATCGCGAATAGAGCGTTTTATAAGCATGAACCTACCCCCCCCCCCCTTTTTTTTTGTTTTTCCACGGGCTCTAAAATATATATTTCGAGGCGTTATACCTTTTTGCATTTTCAAGAAATTCCGCTTTTTTGTTTGTTTTTCACCACGCAATAGAAATATTAAAAAAAGAAAAATGTTGTATGTAGGTTTATACGGTCAAAAGTGAGCAAGCCTCAATAAGCGTCTGGTGTCTTAGCTATAGATGAGAAATTTCGCCAGTGCAGTACAACCGCTAGCCTGGTGTCTTCAACGTGCACCACGTAGAAGTGCACTCTAAAAAAGCCCGTAAGTCTGCTTTCCCGCACAACACTCGGAGAGCCAATCACCGCAACTTACGTAGGCAGCTCAGCGAATGACGATGCCGAAACATATGTTTAGGCCAAAAAACGCGGTCTGAGTTTTGACATTAAGCAATGCAAGCGTGACATTTTGCATTGCTTATTGTCACAACTCAGACTGCGTTTTTTGGTCTAAACATATGTTTCGGCATCGTCATTTGCTGAGCTGCCTCCATAGGTTGCGCTGATTGGCTCTCCGAGTGTTGTGCGGGAAAGCAGACGCACAGACTTTTTTTTGAGTGTGATATACGACCGCACGCCAGTACGATGCTCATCCAGATCTGAAACGGGCAAAGGTGGAGATTGAACTTAGGATTCCTATTCGTTCCAGTTTAAATCCAGACGCAACCGATGCTACATTACCAAGCTCAGGGCTTTCAGTGCACCTGCCAAGCACACGCGCTCGTGCAGCGCAAGCACTGTTCAAGGCCACATGTGCCGCACGCTCGGGCTTGTAGCATCGACTGCGTCTGGACCACGGTGGTCTGGACCTAAGCTGAAACGAAGTGTAGGTTCTGAACCGCGAGCTTTCTCTTCACGTGCTCCGAGCTGGTGTTCGCTAGCCCACTTGGCCACAGATCTCCCCCCTCCCCAAACACACGCACACGGTATTAAAATTGCGTCAAAATTGAAGAAAAAAGCAGTGGTTTTCTCGAATCTGTCACCCCCCCCCCACCCCCCCCCCAACTCGCAGCAAGAACAAGTGGCCACGATCTGAAGCCATTTATATCCGCCAATCTCTATCATAACCACGCTCGCGGGGTATCAAACCGCAACGTACTCACTAAGTACCACATATTATCAAAATGCTGTTGATCAGTAGCCGAGTGGGCTAGAGTGCACCATCTGGGAAAACGATGGAGCGAAATATATAGCGCTGCAGAACCCTGGAATTCTGGGTTCAATCCCAACCCCTGCCCGTTTCAATCTTGATGAGCATCGTACCAGGCATGCGATCGTCTATTCCTACTGGGTGGTGCACGTTAAAAACCCCAGGCTAGCGGTTGTAGCGGACTGGGTGAGTTGTTAATCTATGACTGAAAGGCAAGGTCGCCCGTTGAGGCAGACTAAGCTCAGGCTGTATAAACATATACACACCAATGTTCATGTTAATATTAAAGTCGATTTTCCTCTAACGGTTCGTCTTTCAGAAAACAATTAAATTATATTGTCATTGCTCTTAGGAATATCCTCAGCTCAATATCCTAATTTTTGATCCTCCGCCGCGCAAGCAATTCAATTTTAAACAGAGCCGAACTGCTCAGATTGCACCTGCAAAATGCACAGCGTTTTCGTTGGCAGCAGCAAAAGCTCTGACGTAAAATCCTCCAAAGAGAGCCACGGCACTCTTGAGCTACTGTCTCAGTAAAATAACTTCGTTCTAAGAAAGACAGGACTTACGGTATTGAGGAAGCTCAATTCTTCGACGATGATCTTCGTACGCACCATCAACCATGTTGATAAAACGCGGAAAGAAGTCAACGCCCGCGCCTCCGACGTTACCATGCCTGATGTGACGTCACGACACGACCAGCCATGTCTACTTACAAAATTTGCCGTTAAGTTTCATATTGGTGTTCATAATTATTTTAAATATTATTTGGGCGTTTTCAATAAAATAAACATAACATCGGACTATATTTAGGCGCTCTCTATGTCACAAGCGCCAAAAACCTAGTAAGACCATGTGCAAAATTGTTCGAACGTCTGGCAACATTTTGTGCTCCGCCATCCTTGTTGTGTCGAGATTCATCTGCTGTTTGTCAATTTCGTAGCGAAGTCGGTAACAATTGAGGCCTACTGCTCACCGTCCTCTATCCTCATTTAAATTGGGTTGTGGGGATATTTATACAGCGTGTAGTTGGTCAGCCATTTAAAGTTGCGACGAGTCACTCGCTGTAGATGAGCAATTTAGCCAGTGCAGTACAACCGCTAGCCTGAGGTCTTTAACGTGCACCACGCAGTAGTGATACACGACCGCACGCCGGTACGATACTCATCCAGATCGAAACGGGCAGGGGTGGGGCTCAAACCCAGGATCCCTGGGTTCTGCAGCGCGATCTATCCTCATCCACAGATGCGAGCTAAGTGCTAGTATTGTTGTACGCTGTTCTCGCCGATCTGCATGCTTGTCACCTCGCCGGTCGCTGGTTTATCCCCGAAACCACCATGGCAGACGTACACTGCGGCTCCCAATTTGGCTTTGAGTGCCGGCAAAGGCACGGACCCGGGTGCGTGCTTTTCGAAAGAGCTTTCTTTGCGCCAGTGCTTGTGCGAGCGAAGGATTCTTCCGAGCTACGCTTTCGCGCCCTGGCCTTTGCCAGCGCTGAAGCCAACTGGTGAGACAGAACATGCTCTTCGGCACTCCACTAGATGACGCTCTGCATTTCGCATATGGTCTATCCTTTTAAGGTTCGGCTATTCCCGTCATCGCAGCGATTGGGCACGAGCCTCTTTTAGGATTCAAATTGAGGCACTAGGCTGTCACGAATCGAAATCGAATATTCACGCAGTACTCGGGTCCACTGCACGAGCCGCATTTGAAATTTCGTCACTGCGGGGGTCGCAATTCTTGATGGCGAAATCTTGGGTATGGCATTGTTGACGACTCCAACAACGCTATCCCCACATCTTAGTCATCAGGTGTTCCGAAGGAGAGACAAATAAAACGTCCTTTTTTACCCCTGATTTTGCTCTGCGACGATGTAGTTTCTTGGTCGGTGGCGTTGCGTGCCAGCATTTTCGTGTCCCCCTAGAGCGAGTTCGCTTGTGTAATGTTAAAAAACATTCATACCCAACAAAAAGAGAGAAACATGCCTACACGTTAGAGTAAAAAACATGCCTACCCGTTTTCCTTCAAACACACCTATAATCTTACGAATGAAGTCGGGAGATAACACACAACGTGCATCGCTTTTGAGCTCCGCTGGCATTTACTATTAATGCGCTTGTAGGAGCTCGTGCGCCACGCTAAATGCTCATATATTCAAAGAAATTTACGCCCACTAAATTTAGCCGGAAGCGTGTCCACGTTAAATTTAGCAACATCAACTCAGTTTCCTAGCTTACTTTGGCCTGTTACACTATTTCCTCTCTCATCCTCCAGGGTTCTTCCATGGAACATTTGTAAATCTACGTAAAGCGTAAATTTGTACGTTTCTTTTGCAGGGGTTTTGGTGACGTCAGAACGCCAATCCATGATTTACCATGACTAAAGAACAGTGGGTAAACCTCAAGGAAGCTTGCTTTGAGGTCTACCCACTATCCTTCACTCAAAGCCAATCACAGCTTGGCGTCTTGACGTCACCTAAATCCCTGCAAAAGAAACGTACGAATTTACGCTCCTCGTAGCTTTCTATGGGAACACTGCACAAACCTTGCTTGCTCGTGTTGGTGGTGGTCGCACCGTATCAAGGCCATGAAACAGAGTCCCAGCAATGGAGCGCAGGCGCCGCTGTTTGCTTTACGTCATAGCGCACGCGTCGGGGATGGAGAGGGGGAGGGGGTTTTAAGCGGTGCGCTAACAGTTCCCTCCTTCCCCGCTTCTCTGAGTACGAACGCTGGGTGCATAGTATGATAGGAACTGCATGTTAATGCTATTACTTCTTCATTGCATTTGACGAAATGTAGAATATTTTTTTTTCTTAAACACTTTCCCTAGATACATGATGTGCAAGTGACACGTATTAAAAGGACACAACGAGGGTATTTATGCTCCCTAAGGTTTTTATTTGTACGTGACAGATGAGAGCCCAACTAGACACAACACAATTTGGGGCTCGAAATTCGTTTTCTTTCCGCCCGAAAACCGCCGGTCGAGTAATGGCTGGTTTGAGTCGCGCTCCCTTCTCCAAGGTCACGTGCCGATTCTCTATGGTTTAGATAGACACACCTACTATAATGAAAGTCATGGGTCATCCAAGGCACAGGCTCAACAATTAAAATATAAAAAATATGATACCCATTTTGGGGTTTCAAAAAAGCTTTACAAACGTTGATCAAGAAAGAAAAAGTTGCACGGAG
This sequence comes from Ixodes ricinus, assembly GCA_037355805.1. Lineage (NCBI taxonomy): Eukaryota > Metazoa > Arthropoda > Arachnida > Ixodida > Ixodidae > Ixodes > Ixodes ricinus. The sequence goes on along the minus strand of JAZHYW010029802.1, from coordinate 9,355 downwards.
AACCGAAGCACTCTGTACATTCGCTGCATAATTCTCCACATAGCGTAGAATCGAGGGAGTCGCGGGCTGGACACGTTGGGCTGGACGGCTGGACGAAGCGAATTAAGGAATGGCGGCGGACGACGGGCGTGGGACCTCCTACTTCATGACTGTTGTTAGCGGTACCGGCGAATCTGTCTACCTTCGAAAGAGAAATTATATACCGAGTAGAACAATTAGGATGTATGCCGTACGACACATTTGAAGACCAAACTGATTAAGCGCGAAGACTTCGCCGAGTCGTCGACCATATTCCTGGCTGAAGACGTCGCTCGTCTTATGAACACGAATTGGTTAGAACTTGAAAAACTCGCAATCGTCAAGCACCAAGTGCTTGCCTTTTGAGATTTTGTGTGACATGAGCGTTTTTCGTCTGCTTCCAAGGGCAAAGAAAAAGAAGAGAAAAACATTAAAAGGAAAAGCGGTTGGGTGCAGCCACGTGACTTGCGGCAAAAACTCTCCTCCTCTACATTTCTTCTTCCTCCCCAGTTCCGCATCGGCTCGGTTTCAAGCAGTTGCGTTTTTTTTACTTTATTAGATATATGTTTGACGCACAAAATATTTAATGGGTAGTCCTCGTATACCATATTCAATCATGTTGCAAAAAAAAAAATTGAGGGGTGTCAGTGTTGTTTTTTTTTTAACAACGCAATATTTAGACACGAAAACGTCATACCAATAGATCACCACAGAGGCATTACATCATTGGCGTACTCGTAACTTCCACGCAAAAGCGACCGCCAATCCTCAAGGGAGTCATGCCTATAGTAACTTCCGTAATCAAACTTGGACACACACATTTTCCTTTCGTTTTCTTCGAGAACAAATAGCAACTGTTCGTCGTCGGCTTCTAATTTCTCCGAAGAAAGGAGGGCCTTCGAACAAAGCGAACAATGTATCCTTCCCTTTCCAGACGCTGGGACGGCTTGAAACGACGTAGAAACGGCGCTGTTGACCAGACTCTCCAGAAACATCCTCTTAACCGACTCGGACGCGACGGCGGGATCAGGGGCTTAGGCCCAACAATGTTTGCAGGCTACTTCTCCGGTCCCCATCCGCTCACTATAAACTCTCTCCACCCTCAGTTGACAGTGGGTTGGATGCCACGCGCTTCTTTGACCAATCCACCGCCTTACTTTCGCCATCTGACCCCAACCACTCTGCGCGTGATTACGGGACGAGGGAGTGATCACATGGCAAAACAGAGACGCTTGAGCGGTCCAAGGATGCACGTAGCTTCCACTGCACTGTCAGCTTATAGAATAAGGGTATAGTCGTTTCTAATGGCAGGAACAGAGGCCGCCTCATGCTGGTCTGCGCCATCTAACGACAACTAGGCGAAATAGCGGGCGCCTTTCGAAGACTCTGTTGTCGAAACTGCACGGAGGCGGAAGGGGAGGGGGGGGGAGGGGGGAGGGGCGAAGGGGTAAGATTAGATGAAGAAACTGTGACCCACTATTCGCCACGGGATCCGATTGAAGCTCAGACAGATATTTTCCACAATCAAATAAACGTGTTCTTAGCGGGGACTCGTGTAATTAATTGGGAATTTCGCCTGCTCGGCTCCGCGGAAAAGCCCTGATCGGGACATAATCGTCGGCCGTTCAGTGGATAGAAAGGCCTTTGTGCGGAAATGAGCTTCCCCATACTCCGATCCCACTTCTAAGCTGGCTGCGCAATGTAAGCTGCGTACTCGTTTGACATATAGTACGCTTATCTTTGGCAACGCGGTCTCGTCCTCTCCCACTCATATTTACGCGTAGAGAGAAGAATCAGGTGACATGGAAGAGAGGGGTTTGATTGGTCAGACGCGCGCATAGCTGTCACCGCACTGTCTGCTTGGGCCCTATGGCTGACCGGAGTATGGCGGGTAAGCGATTTCCCCGGTATTATTTGGATCGCAAGATGTTGTAAGTCATAAAACGGAGGATGCTTAGAATGGGCGCTCAGTCAGACGAGAATGATCCCAAATCTCCAACAGAGTTAGACACCAGAAGAGCGCATCTTCTTTGACGGATTCTTTGCCCCGTGTTTTGCATTGTTTATGTGCTTTTTTTGTGTATTACATAGACTGTTTGTTCTTCAAAATTAACTATACTAGAAGACACGGGGAAAGTACACGATTGTGGGCCCGAGTAAAGCGAACAATTATGTATCAACCCGCGCAGCTGCCCCAGTGGGCCGGGTCGTCATGTTCTGCATGTAGAGTCTCAGCTCAAGAAACGTAGGGCTTTGCATCTTGTTTCCATTTTTCACGTTTTGTGATTTGTTCTTCCGCGATTTTATCACCTAATCCCTCATCTAATTGATTACAAATAATAATAAGATGCTCGAGAACTCGACACTCCGTTCGTTTCTTAAGGTGTAAAGGACTATTGCTATGAGGAGGCAAGCTCTATTTAGTCCTATTATCCCTTCTCTCGGGTTGCTTCTCTGGCTGACATACAAATCATCCACCTCCTCCCGGGTGAAAAATAACTGATCATCTATCATACGTGGCTTACTACACGTTAGAGACTTGATGTGGTACACGAAAGCTGAAAATACTCACTGAATGAACACTAGTTATTTTACCGGTTTCTAGCAAATTTACCATCTACCTGCTTCTTGTCTCGCTCTAGACAACTGAACATGCTTGGTAGCATAGAACATATAAAAAATGTCGCTGCGATGGATTTCTTCTCTGGCTGTTACTCGATTTTAAACTTAAATCAAAATAATAGTTGATATAAGTTTTCTAAAAAAAAAATTACGAAAATTTTATAAAGTGAATATAAACGATTATGCTATTCAATATATTTTTCTATGTTTATTCGACACACTCGTGTAATGCTTTTCGCGAGGGGAGTGTGTAAGTAACTCTACTAAAGTCGCTGACAGCTGGAGCAACCCAAAACATGAATAATTTGTTTGTTTATTTTTCACGCTTCTTGCTTCGTGATCTGTTCTTCAGTGTTGTCTTCGGCTAATGTCTCATTCTCATTGGGTGGGGAACAAAATCAAGCAGCTCGGGGCTGGGCCTGCCCTACGTTTCTTGAGCTATCAGTGACTACAAAAGGAAACAGTTGAAGTTAGAGCCACTTTTTTGTGTCACAAAAACTGATGTCTACATATTTATCTCTAATGATCAATAAAACAAAAATGGAGAGATAAAATGCACCTTATTCATAATAAACATGAGGTTTTTCTTTTCTTTTTTTCCTAACCGGGGACGGGGGGGGGGGGGGCTGGTATTTCCGGATTTTAAAAATATGCTCATTCGAATTAAAAACATCATGTTTATTATGAATAAGGTGCATTTTATCTCTCCATTTTTGTTTTATTGATCATTAGAGATAAATATGTAGACATCAGTTTTTGTGACACAAAAAAGTGGCTCTAACTTCAACTGTTTCCTTTTGTAGTCACTGATAGCTCAAGAAACGTAGGGCAGGCCCAGCCCCGAGCTGCTTGATTTTGTTCCCCACCCAATGAGAATGAGACATTAGCCGAAGACAACACTGAAGAACAGATCACGAAGCAAGAAGCGTGAAAAATAAACAAACAAATTATTCATGTTTTGGGTTGCTCCAGCTGTCAGCGACTTTAGTAGAGTTACTTACACACTCCCCTCGCGAAAAGCATTACACGAGTGTGTCGAATAAACATAGAAAAATATATTGAATAGCATAATCGTTTATATTCACTTTATAAAATTTTCGTAATTTTTTTTTTAGAAAACTTATATCAACTATTATTTTGATTTAAGTTTAAAATCGAGTAACAGCCAGAGAAGAAATCCATCGCAGCGACATTTTTTATATGTTCTATGCTACCAAGCATGTTCAGTTGTCTAGAGCGAGACAAGAAGCAGGTAGATGGTAAATTTGCTAGAAACCGGTAAAATAACTAGTGTTCATTCAGTGAGTATTTTCAGCTTTCGTGTACCACATCAAGTCTCTAACGTGTAGTAAGCCACGTATGATAGATGATCAGTTATTTTTCACCCGGGAGGAGGTGGATGATTTGTATGTCAGCCAGAGAAGCAACCCGAGAGAAGGGATAATAGGACTAAATAGAGCTTGCCTCCTCATAGCAATAGTCCTTTACACCTTAAGAAACGAACGGAGTGTCGAGTTCTCGAGCATCTTATTATTATTTGTAATCAATTAGATGAGGGATTAGGTGATAAAATCGCGGAAGAACAAATCACAAAACGTGAAAAATGGAAACAAGATGCAAAGCCCTACGTTTCTTGAGCTGAGACTCTACATGCAGAACATGACGACCCGGCCCACTGGGGCAGCTGCGCGGGTTGATACATAATTGTTCGCTTTGCTCGGGCCCACAATCGTGTACTTTCCCCGTGTCTTCTAGTATAGTTAATTTTGAAGAACAAACAGTCTATGTAATACACAAAAAAAGCACATAAACAATGCAAAACACGGGGCAAAGAATCCGTCAAAGAAGATGCGCTCTTCTGGTGTCTAACTCTGTTGGAGATTTGGGATCATTCTCGTCTGACTGAGCGCCCATTCTAAGCATCCTCCGTTTTATGACTTACAACATCTTGCGATCCAAATAATACCGGGGAAATCGCTTACCCGCCATACTCCGGTCAGCCATAGGGCCCAAGCAGACAGTGCGGTGACAGCTATGCGCGCGTCTGACCAATCAAACCCCTCTCTTCCATGTCACCTGATTCTTCTCTCTACGCGTAAATATGAGTGGGAGAGGACAAGACCGCGTTGCCAAAGATAAGCGTACTATATGTCAAACGAGTACGCAGCTTACATTGCGCAGCCAGCTTAGAAGTGGGATCGGAGTATGGGGAAGCTCATTTCCGCACAAAGGCCTTTCTATCCACTGAACGGCCGACGATTATGTCCCGATCAGGGCTTTTCCGCGGAGCCGAGCAGGCGAAATTCCCAATTAATTACACGAGTCCCCGCTAAGAACACGTTTATTTGATTGTGGAAAATATCTGTCTGAGCTTCAATCGGATCCCGTGGCGAATAGTGGGTCACAGTTTCTTCATCTAATCTTACCCCTTCGCCCCTCCCCCTCCCCCCCCTCCCCTTCCGCCTCCGTGCAGTTTCGACAACAGAGTCTTCGAAAGGCGCCCGCTATTTCGCCTAGTTGTCGTTAGATGGCGCAGACCAGCATGAGGCGGCCTCTGTTCCTGCCATTAGAAACGACTATACCCTTATTCTATAAGCTGACAGTGCAGTGGAAGCTACGTGCATCCTTGGACCGCTCAAGCGTCTCTGTTTTGCCATGTGATCACTCCCTCGTCCCGTAATCACGCGCAGAGTGGTTGGGGTCAGATGGCGAAAGTAAGGCGGTGGATTGGTCAAAGAAGCGCGTGGCATCCAACCCACTGTCAACTGAGGGTGGAGAGAGTTTATAGTGAGCGGATGGGGACCGGAGAAGTAGCCTGCAAACATTGTTGGGCCTAAGCCCCTGATCCCGCCGTCGCGTCCGAGTCGGTTAAGAGGATGTTTCTGGAGAGTCTGGTCAACAGCGCCGTTTCTACGTCGTTTCAAGCCGTCCCAGCGTCTGGAAAGGGAAGGATACATTGTTCGCTTTGTTCGAAGGCCCTCCTTTCTTCGGAGAAATTAGAAGCCGACGACGAACAGTTGCTATTTGTTCTCGAAGAAAACGAAAGGAAAATGTGTGTGTCCAAGTTTGATTACGGAAGTTACTATAGGCATGACTCCCTTGAGGATTGGCGGTCGCTTTTGCGTGGAAGTTACGAGTACGCCAATGATGTAATGCCTCTGTGGTGATCTATTGGTATGACGTCTTCGTGTCTAAATATTGCGTTGTTAAAAAAAAAACAACACTGACACCCCTCAATTTTTTTTTTTGCAACATGATTGAATATGGTATACGAGGACTACCCATTAAATATTTTGTGCGTCAAACATATATCTAATAAAGTAAAAAAAACGCAACTGCTTGAAACCGAGCCGATGCGGAACTGGGGAGGAAGAAGAAATGTAGAGGAGGAGAGTTTTTGCCGCAAGTCACGTGGCTGCACCCAACCGCTTTTCCTTTGAATGTTTTTCTCTTCTTTTTCTTTGCCCTTGGAAGCAGACGAAAAACGCTCATGTCACACAAAATCTCAAAAGGCAAGCACTTGGTGCTTGACGATTGCGAGTTTTTCAAGTTCTAACCAATTCGTGTTCATAAGACGAGCGACGTCTTCAGCCAGGAATATGGTCGACGACTCGGCGAAGTCTTCGCGCTTAATCAGTTTGGTCTTCAAATGTGTCGTACGGCATACATCCTAATTGTTCTACTCGGTAAACAATTTCTCTTTCGAAGGTAGACAGATTCGCCGGTACCACTAACAACAGTCATGAAGTAGAGGTCCCACGCCCGTCGTCCGCCGCCATTCCTTAATTCGCTTCGTCCAGCCGTCCAGCCCAACGTGTCCAGCCCGCGACTCCCTCGATTCTACGCTATGTGGAGAATTATGCAGCGAATGTACAGAGTGCTTCGGTTCTCCGTGCAACTTTTTCTTTCTTGATCAACGTTTGTAAAGCTTTTTTGAAACCCCAAAATGGGTATCATATTTTTTATATTTTTAATTGTTGAGCCTGTGCCTTGGATGACCCATGACTTTCATTATAGTAGGTGTGTCTATCTAAACCATAGAGAATCGGCACGTGACCTTGGAGAAGGGAGCGCTACTCTAACCAGCCATTACTCGACCGGCGGTTTTCGGGCGGAAAGAAAACGAATTTCGAGCCCCAAATTGTGTTGTGTCTAGTTGGGCTCTCATCTGTCACGTACAAATAAAAACCTTAGGGAGCATAAATACCCTCGTTGTGTCCTTTTATTACGTGTCACTTGCACATCATGTATCTAGGGAAAGTGTTTAAGAAAAAAAAATATTCTACATTTCGTCAAATGCAATGAAGAAGTAATAGCATTAACATGCAGTTCCTATCATACTATGCACCCAGCGTTCGTACTCAGAGAAGCGGGGAAAGAGGGAACTGTTAGCGCACCGCTTAAAACCCCTCCCCCTCTCCATCCCCGACGCGTGCGCTATGACGTAAAGCAAACAGCGGCGCCTGCGCTCCATTGCTGGGACTCTGTTTCATGGCCTTGATACGGTGCGACCACCACCAACACGAGCAAGCAAGGTTTGTGCAGTGTTCCCATAGAAAGCTACGAGGAGCGTAAATTCGTACGTTTCTTTTGCAGGGATTTAGGGGACGTCAAGACGCCAAGCTGTGATTGGCTTTGAGTGAAGGATAGTGGGTAGACCTCAAAGCAAGCTTCCTTGAGGTTTACCCACTGTTCTTTAGTCATGGTAAATCATGGATTGGCGTTCTGACGTCACCAAAGCCCTGCAAAAGAAGCGTACAAATTTACGCTTTACGTAGATTTACAAATGTTCGATGGAAGAACCCTGGAGGATGAGAGAGGAAATAGTGTAACAGGCCAAAGTAAGCTAGGAAACTGAGTTGAGGCTGCTAAATTTAACGTGGACACGCTTCCGGCTAAATTTAGTGGGCGTAAATTTCTTTGAATATATGAGCATTTAGCGTGGCGCACGAGCTCCTACAAGCGCATTAATAGTAAATCCCAGCGGAGCTCAAAAGCGATGCACGTTGTGTGTTATCTCCCGACTTCATTCGTAAGATTATAGTGTGTTTGAAGGAAAACGGGTAGGCATGTTTTTACTCTAACGTGTAGGCATGTTTCTCTCTTTTGTTGGGTATGAATGTTTTTTAACATTACACAAGCGAACTCGCTCTAGGGGGACACGAAAATGCTGGCACGCAACGCCACCGACCAAGAAACTACATCGTCGCAGAGCAAAATCAGGGGTAAAAAAGGACGTTTTATTTGTCTCTCCTTCGGAACACCTGATGACTAAGATGTGGGGATAGCGTTGTTGGAGTCGTCAACAATGCCATACCCAAGATTTCGCCATCAAGAATTGCGACCCCCGCAGTGACGAAATTTCAAATGCGGCTCGTGCAGTGGACCCGAGCACTGCGTGAATATTCGATTTCGATTCGTGACAGCCTAGTGCCTCAATTTGAATCCTAAAAGCGGCTCGTGCCCAATCGCTGCGATGACGGGAATAGCCGAACCTTAAAAGGATAGACCATATGCGAAATGCAGAGCGTCATCTAGTGGAGTGCCGAAGAGCATGTTCTGTCTCATAAGTTGGCTTCAGCGCTGGCAAAGGCCAAAGCGCGAAAGCGTAGCTCGGAAGAATCCTTCGCTCGCACAAGCACTGGCGCAAAGAAAGCTCTTTCGAAAAGCACGCACCCGCGTCCGTGCCTTTGCCGGCACTCAAAGCCAAATTGGGAGCCGCAGGTACGTCTGCCATGGCGGTTTCGGGGATAAACCAGCGACCGGCGAGGTGACAAGCATGCAGATCGGCGAGAACAGCGTACAACAATTCGCAGCTTTCACGGTCCTATAGGGGGCGCACAGGTGCCTATCAAAATGGCTGTCATCTGGATGATCGTCCTAGAACAGCGGTACGAGGGCTGGGTCTGCGACGCGTAAGTAATTCTAGCCTGGCTATATAGGAGCAATATTAGAGTCCTAGTTTATTTTTTCACGTCAGGGAAGGGTGTAGGCAAGGCCATTTATTATGAGACCAATCATCCAGAGACTAGGGAAAGCGCTGATTCTCACACCGCGGTACCACCATCGCTGAAAGTTGCGAATACTCAGGCACTTAGCTCGCATCTGTGGATGAGGATAGATCGCGCTGCAGAACCCAGGGATCCTGGGTTTGAGCCCCACCCCTGCCCGTTTCGATCTGGATGAGTATCGTACCGGCGTGCGGTCGTGTATCACCGCTGCGTGGTGCACGTTAAAGACCTCAGGCTAGCGGTTGTACTGCACTGGCTAAATTGCTCATCTACAGCGAGTGACTCTGTCGCAACTTTAAATGGCTGACCAACTACACGCTGTATAAATATCCCCACAACCCAATTTAAATGAGGATAGAGGACGGTGGAGCAGTAGGCCTCAATTTTTACCGACTTCTGCTACGAAATTGACAAACAGCAGATGAATCTCGACACAACAAGGATGGCGGGGCACAAAATGTTGCCAGACGTTCGAACAATTTTGCACATGGTCTTACTAGGTTTTGGCGCTTGTGACATAGAGAGCGCCTAAATATAGTCCGATGTTATGTTTATTTTATTGAAAACGCCTAAATAATATTTAAAATAATTATGAACACCAATATGAAACTTAACGGCAAATTTTGTAAGTAGACATGGCTGGTCGTGTCGTGACGTCACATCAGGCATGGTAACGTCGGAGGCGCGGGCGTTGACTTCTTCCC
>JAZHYW010029801.1:0-11213 GCA_037355805.1 Ixodes ricinus | reverse complement strand
CCAGGCGGAATAATTCGTTCGAGGTTGTTGAATCGAAAAGAAATACACTCATTTACTGATGGGATATTCACATATGTACAGGAAACTGTGCAGGGGAAGCTTTTCCGAGGTCCTCGCGCATCAGCTCATTCTTTCTCGACTTCTTTCTTCTTCACTTTTTGCCCGCAGTCCCACGAGCTATTCCGGCAATTCGCAACCCGCTCTCCCCGAAATGAGCGCACCAATAAACGCTCATTCATTCTACAAGTTCTAAGGGTTATACCAGTTGCACAGGTCGCTTCAGTACTTGTGCACCCGGCAAGGCAACGGAGCATGAACGTACGACTCCGTCCCTCCCGTGAAAAAGCTCTTGGACACGTCCTGTGCGCCACAAATGTCGTGATGTCTTTTCCTCTTCTATGAGCACTAAGTCTCCAGCCTGTATTCTACTCAACTGACGGTTAGGCGACTCGTGCGCGGACCGCAATTGAAGAAGATACTCGCGGCGCCATCTAGTCCAGAAGTGATCTAGCTGCCTTTGATGGTGCTTCCAAAGACGAGTGAGGTCGTTGCTGGTGTCGATTTCTGTGTCTGGTTCGCATGATGTTGGAAGCGACGTCAGGCGCTTTCCGGTCAGAAAGTGTGCGGGAGTTAGCACTTCCTGCTCACCTGAAGAGGCATGCAGAAACGTCAGTGGTCTAGAGTTGACAATGGCTTCCACTTCATGGAGAATAGTAGTGAGTTTCTCGAAGTTGTAGCGATCTTTTCCCAAAACTTTCCGGAGGCAGGTCTTCACCGTTCGCACCATCCGCTCCCAAAATCCTCCCCACCATGCCGCTCGTTCCACGATAAGTTTCCATGTTATCCTATGCTCCGAGTAGTGCTCCTGGACACTTTTGTCTCGGATAGCATTCCACAAGTTGCAGAGATCTCTCGATGCCTTCTTGAACGTTAGGGCATTGTCTGTGTAAACAATCTTGGGCAGTGCCCGTCGTGATGTAAATAGTTGAAATGCCATGATGAAAGCCGCAGCCGATAGATTTGAGACAAGTTCAAGGTGAACTGCTCTCGTAACCGCACAGGTGAACAGTGCGATGTAAGCCTTTTCGTCGGATGGCTGGGACTTCACAAACAGCGGTCCGGCAAAATCTATCCCAACCACTTCAAATGGAGCGGCTTCACTCACTCGCTCCTGTGGAAGTGGTGCTGTGGGAGCAGAGGCCCTCTTTGCTCTCAGTCTAGTGCAGCCATTACACCTGTGTATGATCTTCTTTGCGATCTGTCGTCCTCTCGGCACCCAAAATCGCTCTCGTAGTTGTGCTGTGGTGTCCTGGATACCTCCGTGGAGAGTTCGTAGATGACAGTCGTGCACAATCAGCTCTGTAAAGGGATGCTCAGGAGGAAGTAGGAGTGGGTGTTTCACTCTCACGGTTTCGTTAGCGTTCTGGAGTCGTCCACCAACCCTCAAACGTCTGGTTGAATCGACGAAGGGGCTTAGTGAGTGTATAGTAGATTTTTCATTGTTCCCTTTGTTGTTAGAAATATCTTTCATTTCTTGTGAGTAGGCCTCCATTTGGGTTCGGAAGATCCAATATGCCTCTGCTCGCTCGAGCTCCTCCGTTTTCAAAGGACCGTGATGTTGGTTCTGTTTCCTACAATTCTTGGCGAACCTCATCACCCAGGCAGTGATGCGAAGAATGCGTTCAAGCTTGCTGTAGTCTTTTAACGCCAGGAGGGGCGGCTCCCGTTCTGTAGTCGTTTGGAGTGCATGATGCACATGCCGCCTTTCGTCTTCAATAGCCGCATCCAGGACAGTCTCAGTGCTAGGCACACCTGGCCAAGTGTTTTCATTCATTGAAAGCCATGCCGGCCCTTTCCACCATACTTGACTTGTCAACAAGTCTTCTGCGGTTACTCCCCGTGTTATTAAATCCGCTGGATTATCCACTCCAGGGCAGTGTTTCCAGCTTGAAGGTGTCCCTTTAGCTTGGATCTCGACCACCCTGTTTGCAACAAAGGGTTTCCATTTGTTTGCATTTCCCTTGATCCAATGGAGAACGATAGTACTATCTGTCCAGTATAACGTGTCCTGACAGCTCAGGATGTCTTCGAGGTAATGCCCCATTCGTCTCCCGACCACTGCCGCCATCAGTTCAAGTCGAGGAAGTGTGAGCCGTTTTATCGGTGCTACACGTGACTTTGAGAGTACAAGATTTGCATCTACTTTCCCATCTCTGTCCTTGACTCTCAAGTAAGCACAAGTTCCGTAAGCCAGCGGGCTTGCGTCACAAAAGATGTGTAGCTGTAGTGAGTGAATGCATTTGCTTGGAGCCTTTATAATACAGCGACCTGTCAGTACGTCTTGTATACGCTGTAGTTCAGAGCACCAACCTTGCCATTGTGACTCTAAATCGTCTGGTAGATTATCGTCCCAGTCAAGGCCCCTTTCCCAAATGCGTTGGAATAGTATCTTCACTCTCATTACGTATGGAGCGATCATCCCCAACGGGTCGAACACTCTGGCTGCTGCTTGCAGTACGTGACGTTTGGTTTTCTCGTTCGACGTGACGAAGTTCAAGATGTTAGTGACGGGAATCATCAGCTGATCATTCTCGCGTCTCCATCGCAGCCCAAGAACCGTCTTAGGTTCGGCGAACAGTGCATCTGAACCTTCCTCAAACAGGTTTTGCAATTCTCTTGAATTGGTCGACCACTTGCGGAGCGTCATTCCTGCATCCTCCAAAATTAGTTTTGCTTGGTCATGTATGTTAGCTGCCTCTTCGGTAGACTGGGCCCCGACCAGCAAATCATCGACGTAGAATGATTCTTGGAGGAGCTGAGCTGTGCTCTTCCACTCTTCCTTCACGTTTAGCAGGTGATGGACCAGCGTCGCAGTCAGAAGGAATGGGCTAGCGGATGTCCCGAAAGGAACGCGCGTCATTCTCCATTCTTCGATTTTCGGAGCTGTTTTCAATGAGCTCACCTCGTTCTCAAACCAAAGGAAGCGTAGTGCATCTCTGTCTTCAGGTCGTACACTGATCTGCAAAAACGCCTTCTCTATATCCGCTGTAACGGCGATTGGATGCAGACGGAAGCGTATCAAGATCTTGACAAGATCAGCGTTCATCTTCGGTCCTTTCTCAAGGTGTTCGTTAAGGAAGTAACCCCTGCCTCATGCGAAGACGCGTCAAAGACTACACGTAGTTTTGTGGTCTCCGATTCGCTTCGAACCACTGCTTGGTGAGGCATGTAGTATAAACGCTTACATGGAGACTCGACATCTGATGATCTTGAGGGTACCTTCTCCGCGTGTCCGGCGGTGATGTAGTTTCTGATGACTGCGTCATAGTCCTTCGCAAGAAGCTCGTTCCGCAAAAGTCTTCTTTTCAGTCCTTCGAGTCGTTTGACAGCCATCACTCGGTTGTCCTTCAACTCCCCTGTGTTTGGCCTCCAAGGCAGGCATACTTCGTACCGTCCTTCTGACTTCGAGATCGTTCGACAGAACTCTTTGTACACTGAACTGTGTTCTTCATTTCGGGCACAAGGTTGGTCTGTTATTCCTATACTCTCCAGTTCCCAAAAACTGCGCAGCGTTGATTCAGTTTGGTTGTTTTCAAACGCTCTGATGTTCAGAACGCAGGTCGTCGTGGTGGCACTGCAGGTCAAGGAACTTTGGAGTGATATAGGACCATGAAAAGTCCAGCCAAAGATGGTATTTGTAGCTGTCATCTTTTCGTTGTTACAGCACCGTTGTACTTGATCTTTCGTGATCTTCCATAGCTGATCAGATCCGATAAGCATGCTTATGCCAGGTACAGCCGGCATGCCTGGGAACAATAGCTCGTCCGCGATGTGCCCTTTTTTCTCCTCGACACTACGAAGAAATTCGTAGTCTGTTGGCACTTGCGTAATGTCCTTGCAGATGAACGGTATTTCTACCGCCTCAAGGAGACACTCAGTCTTACCATACTGACTACGTAGTCGTACTTGTACGATTCGCAGTTGTTGAGCTAGGGCGTTTGGGTTCCCAAACGTATTCAACCGAAGACTTGTCTGCTTCAGCACCTTGAGATTAAGTTTGCTGGACATATCCTTGCGAATGAATGTCCGCTGGCTCCCTCCGTCGATGATGGCACGGAAATAGCAGCTATCGTCGTCTGTAACAGCCCATGCACGGAATGTTTGGAGAAGAACTTCGTTGTCCAGGCAAATATCTACCTTTCTGGCGCTGGTGTTCTGCACGCTTGTAATCACGGTCTCTTCACCAGTACCTTTTGAGCGCGGTTTCCAGTTGGGGTCGCACATTGACGTGACATGTCTTCCGGAGCAAGAAGAACATGAGACCTTTCCACGACAGTCCTTTGCTCGATGTCCCTTCTTAGTGCATCGAAAACATCGCATGTCACCGGATAGTCGCGTTTTCTTTTGCCCAAGTGGTAAAACGCAGGTCTCAGTTGAGTGCTTCGTTGATTTGCAGAAGACGCAACCAGGTTCCGTGTTTGTCTGCAGCACTGCAGCTGTTGGCTTTCTGGATCGCCGTGCTTGATCTTTCTGATTCTGTCTTGACGCTAGGCTTGTCGTCTCAGTTAACCCGGCTCTTTCTCTATTTTCCACCTCGGCCCGAAGGAAGCTCAGGATCCGTGAAAGTTCCCCATCAACAAGCGGAGTTGTTGGGATGGTGCTGGCCGAGATAGCGGAGCTGTGGCTTGAAGCATGTGCTGCTTCATGTCTCTGCTGGACGGCTTCAGTCGACGTTGTTGGGTATGTGGAGCTAGTTCGTCGGTAGTAATTGACGACTAGGTCTTTCGGTAGTGCTCTCAGTATAATGTCAGCCATCATCGTGGAATACGTGTCTGACCCAACCCCGAGAGCCTTCAGTCCGCGGATGTTTATCTGTAGGTGGTCGTACATTCGTCGTAGACCTCTGGTGTCGTTTGATGAACTGACGGAGGGCAACGTCCGCAGTTTTGCCAGATGATCTTGTTCGATCCGTCGTCTGTCTCCGAATCGACCGGAAAGAATCTCTATGGCGTCATCGTAGCAGGCGTCAGTGGCTTGTAGCCCTGCGATCGCTGCAGCTGCTGGTCCGGTGACAAGAGTCCGCAGATAGTGAAACTTCTGGCAGCGCGGGACGCTCTCGTTATCATGGATTGCACTAGAGAACTGCTCCCAGAAGCTCTGCCATCCACCAATGTCGCCATTGAACGTCTGGAGACGTAGCTTGGGAAGCTTGACTCCCGTGGCTCTATTAGCTTGTGCTGTTTCTCCGGTCGCTGTTGCTGACTGCGTCGACACCGATGGCGGAGGCGGCGGTTGTCTTTCCTTCTCCCGGAGGGTAGCTGCCCTACTACCCAGCACGGCGATCATTCTCGTAGCTTCGTCATCGTACTCGACTACTGCAGTGTATTCTGCTACGAGGTCTCCATCGCTGATGTGGTCTTCGGTCTCGTTATTAATTTGACGGAGCTCGTTGTTGCTCGTAGTCAGTCGTTCGAGCAGCGATGTCAGAGTAGCCAGGTCTGCAGTTTCAAGAACTGCAGTAGCTTCGTTGATGAGCCGGGTGTTTTGCGAACGTCGGACGGTGCGCTTCGATTTCAGGCGTTCCATATGTATCTGTCCAAGATCCCACAGCAGTAGAGTGTAGTCGGTCGGCAACGTTCGAAGTTCCGCTTACGCTGTTCGATCCTCAGTCCCGGGTTTCGGCACCATGTTGTACTTCCAGGCGGAATAATTCGTTCGAGGTTGTTGAATCGAAAAGAAATACACTCATTTACTGATGGGATATTTACATATGTACAGGCAACTGTGCAGGGGAAGCTTTTCCGAGGTCCTCGCGCATCAGTCCATTCGTTCTCGACTTCTTTCTTCTTCTCTTTTTGCCCGCAGTCCCACGAGCTATTTCGGCAATTCGTAACACACTTTTCATAACTGAGCCAGAAAGCGAGAAATTTTATGTTTTCCCCGAAGCTGCGCTGGTACACACGCATTGCAGAAACTTTTCTCCTGTCTTTCTTAGGTTTTGTCTGATGAGCAGTTTTTATCTGCCATGCTCCTAGCGTATGTTGCTACAATGTAGAAGGAAGGGTTGTGACTAGCTGATCTTTTAACGGCACTGAAAGAAATGCGTTAATATTTGTCTATCTGCTTGCACATTGATGCATTGAAACATTTCTTTATTTCCATAAATGATGGGTGAAAACCAACGGAAAAAAGCTGCTATTTGCAGCTTGACCGGCCCATTGGTACCCCTACAAGGCAAGCAACACTAACACAAGAGGACAAAGCGAAAAGAATATATATTTATAAAACAAAATTAGCAAAAAAAAAAAAGACAGTAGAGCAGGGGTGGCCAGGCTGACTCTGGCCAATGAGCCGCAAACAAAACCAAGAAATTTGCTAAGAGCTGCAAGGGCGGGGAGGGGGGGTTATGAATGACGTCAATTTGGGCTCCCGCGACCTTCTACAAGAAACGATGGGGAACATCCGTTATCTAAAGGGGACAAGTATCACCGGCGAGTGAGCAAAGGCCGCGAGACTACACATTTCCCTCGACCCCAAGGGTCCGGCAAACTCCCTCCCGAACAGTGAAAGAAACAGGATCTGTGGAAACATACTAGTGAAAAGCGGTTCAACTGTACGTATGGGGGCGCAAGGCTGCCGAACTGCAAGCTTTTCTTTATTCTGAAATCCTTGGGAAACGCGGGAAGGGCGGAAGGGGAGGGGGGGGGGGGCGGGGGTTCCCTTACGAGGGATTCGCGAGCCGCACTTGTTTATTTGTTTATTTGGAGTTTCTGACAATACAGAGATTGCCATGGAGCTGGGGCAAAAAGGCGACAATAAAGTCGCCTGACTAGGCCCCTAGTACCAGGCTACACTCACAGCACAGGCAGCAGGCAAACATTCAGCAAAACAACAAAAAGAGAGAAAAAAAAAGATATATATATATATGTACTACCTATGAGGTCATAGGATTACGAAAAGAAAATTATATAACAGCAACATAATTGTAAATACATCGACATGTATGAATTGGAACCTACACACACACACAAAGAAAAGAAAGAAAAAAACTACAACGGATGAAGGAAATACATTTTTCCTATTTTTTATACACTCACGTCAGAGGCAGCAATCAACGTATACTACCTATAAGGTCATAGAATTACCTAGAGAAAAAAAATTTTCTGACAGCAACATAATTACGAATACATTGATATGTATGATGAGAACTGACAAAACAGCAAACTACAACGGATGAAGAAAATACATTTTTGCTTGTTTTCTGAAGGACAGCAGTGAGGAGCTATTGTCGATCATATCAACTAAGGCAGGGTGAAGGTTCAGGAGGTTAGGAATTTGCCAGGTTAATAATTGTGTACCGTAATTGGTTCTGGTTCTAATTGTTTTAAAATTTCTGTGTCTAAAATTGTAATGTGCGTCAGTGTCTGTATATGTAGACAAAAATAGTTCACGGTCAGCTTTTAGCTTTGAAAAAATAACTTCAGAGAGTCGTTGATTATATAAAGCCTCAATATTCAGTATATGATTCATCTCAAAATATGAGGATGTGTGATCATATGCAGACAAGTTTTGAATAAACCGTATGCCTTTTTTCTGCATTAAATACAAACGATCTATATTTGATTTGGATGTAACCCCATAGACGAGTAAACAATAATGTAGCCTAGAATGAACAGTAGAAAAGTAAAGCTGACGCTTTAGCCATGTGGGCAGTAATGTTCTAAACCTATTTAACATACCGACTGACTGCGCAATATTACGTTTCACGAGACTTACATGAGACGTCCAACGAAGATTTTCATGGAACTGTACACCTAAGAACTTGTATTCGGGAACCCGTTCTAAAGATCGTGACTGGAATATTAATTCACTGGTAAAATTTACTGGTTTGTTAATTGAAGAAAAAACAATATACTTTGTTTTATTAACATTTAGAAGAAGTTGATTGGCATCTAGCCACTTTGACAAATTTTCAAGCCACAGGTTTATAACAGGAAAAAGAGATGATAGGTCTTTAGACGAGAAAAAAACATTCGTATCGTCAGCATAGAGAACAATGTCTGGAGTATGAGGAATGAAAACAATGTCATTAATATAAAGAAGAAACATTATAGGTCCTAATATGGACCCTTGAGGAACACCATATCTTATATTATCAGTGTCTGATGCTACATCATTGATTACCACAAACTGGGTACGATTAGATAGGTAACTACGCAACAGTTTAAGTGAAATACCTCTAATTCCGTAGTACGGCAGCTTGTTAAAAAGTATATCATGTTTAATAGAATCGAAAGCTTTATTAAAGTCAAGAAATATGCCTATCGTGTAGAGCTTATTTTCTATGTTATGAACGAGTTTTTCTCTAATGTTAAGCAGAGCAGATTCAGTGGATTTACCACTCTGGAAGCCGTATTGATTTGCAGAGATTAATTGATATTTGTTTAGATGATTAACTATTCTAGAATTTATAGCTTTTTCTATTATTTTAGAAAAAAGAGGAAGTATTGATATGGGTCGATAATTACTGATACTATCCACAGCCCCACCCTTGTGTAGAACAGAAATTCTGGCAGTTTTCATTTTTTCAGGAAAGATTCCCGTGGATAACACAAGGTTGGTTAAGTGACAGACTACATCACATATTAAATCCGAAACTGCTTTAATTGGTGCCGCCTTTATATCATCAAAACCACAAGAACAATTATTTTTTAGACTACCAATTAGGCTGACGATTTCCGTAGGGGAAGTAGGGTAAAAAAACATCGTGTGCTGGGTATTGTACTTAATATACTTCGCAAAATCCTCCGAGGTCGACAGAGGAGAGGCTCCAAAATTTAAAAAATGCCGGTTAAACTCGTCAGCAAGAGCCTTTCCACTTAAGGTTTGCTCGCCTACTCTCATTTCGGTTGGTATGATATTTTGCGTTCCCCGTAAAAGACCCTTAACAGTACGCCAAGTTTTTTGGGGATCAAAAAATATATCCGCAAATTTACCGGTATAGTAACGGATACGAGACTTCTTTATATCAGAACCCAGCTTATTCCTAACTATTTTAAATGCTTTTAAAATAGATAAATCTCGGCATAATATAAATTTATTGAAAAGTTCATTCCGCGCTTTAATTCTCTGTAAAATGTCACGAGTTATCCAAGGTTTTCTTGCTTTCTTGCTCTTTTTTATTGTTACTGCCGGGAAAGCACGATCGTAGACCTCAATAATCGTGTTTAGGAATAAATCGTATAAGATGTTAGGATCTGTGCTATTCAATAATTCACTCCAGTCTATAGAAGATACAAGTTGGCGAAAATATTCAATATTCCCCTCTGTGATGAGACGCGTGGTAGTTGTTGTATTCAGTTGTGTAATAGTATGCGACCGATATTTTGAAATAAAACAAAAAAGCGATAAATGATCACTTATATCAGTCATGAGTACGCCTGCCACAATATCATCTTTATCACAGCTTGTCAAGCACAGATCAATCAGTGTTTCGCTAGAATCTGTGATGCGGGTGGGTACATCAATTACATTGGAAAAACCATTTGAAGATAAAATATCTATGAACTCATCAACTAGGTGAGATGGCTGCAAAAGATTAATATTAATATCACCCATAATTACAACAGGCATTCTAAGTACGGAAACAGATTCTAGCACTTGCTCAAGGAAACGGTAAAACTCATCTAGCAACCCAGAAGGGGGCCTATAGATAACCCCAAACTTGGGGTTATCTATAGGCCTCTTCTTGGACCAGCGAAGAGCCGCATGCGGCTTGCGAGCCGCGGTTTGGCCACTCCTGCAATAGAGGATATGTTTTAAGTATTATACAATGCAAGGAATATCATTCCTCCTCACTGACATAACATTAATTTCTGAGTGGCGTGATAGGATTTAGTAGCTCAGGAAGGGCATGTTACTTCTTTGACGCCCAAAGTTGGTTCGTGATTGTGGTATATGCCATGAATGTATCTGACGGGTTTGACGAATGGAATCGTGCAAATGAAGGTCAGCAATGGCGACTGGGATGTTAAAATTAATCGTTGGGAATATATTTTTGAAACGTCAAGTATGGAGTACTTCTCAAAGAGAGGCATGGAGGTTGAAGAGACATTAGCTAAAGCTGGAAGAGCTTTTTCTTGCAATATCCCAAATAAGTTTAAATTCGTTGTGCCGGTAGACCCCCACACTAGATGCGTGTGGCATATGATGGGATAGACTAGTGATTTAAAAAGTTGAATTTTGACACGTGTGGGTAAAATGTTTTATATTTATTTATCACCCATTAGTCTAGAGAAGTTTAGTGCAAATGTGTCTAATATGGTCGTTCCAATACATGTTATAAGAAAACAATACACCAAGAGTTTTTACATTTTCAACATTTGAATAATATCAGTGCCATATTTCAGAAGAGAGGATGAGGTTGTTTAAGTCCTGGAATGCAGTTGGAATATTATAGCCTTGCTGTTGCTAGCATTTATATGAATATAATTTTTTTATATACCAGGTTTTTAATTTAGAAAGGACATTATTTGTTTTGCTAATAAGATGTTCCCTATTTGAATCAGAAATGATTATACTTGTATCATCTGCTTAAATAATCAAATATGCACCAGAGTAAATAGAAACTATGTTGTTTATATAAAAGAAATAAAGGGGACCTAGAATGCTTTCTTGGGGAACACCGCAATTAATGTTTAGGAAGGGGGACCTATGGTCGTTTTTGGAAACATATTGGCAACGGTTCTCAAAATATGACCTTAACAATAAAAATTAAACACCCTACAAGTGATATAGAAAATAGCTTATCTAAAAGTATTCCATGGTTGATGCAATCGAACGCTTTACTAAAGTGAAGGAAGATGCCAATCGTTGTTAAGTTTTTTTCTAAATTGTTTAAAATAATTTCTTTTTGGTGCAAAGTGCAGACTCGGTAGAGCGAAATTTTCTAAATCCAAACTGAGATTTTATTAATACATTATGATCATGTGAGCAATTCGTAATCCTTGAGTGCATAAGCTTTTCTAAAGCTTTTGAAAAAATAAGAATGGATATTGGACGATAGTTCCCCATACTATTTCTATTTCCTGCCTTAAACAGTACTCTTAATTTTTTAATTAATGTCGAGAGTTGGGCTAGTTGGTATTCGTTGATCATAATGTAAAAACAGCGCAAACAAACATGGACGAAGGAGAAGAAACACGCAGACGGGA
>JAZHYW010029800.1:0-124408 GCA_037355805.1 Ixodes ricinus | reverse complement strand
CACGCCGCTTCGCGGCGACAGTCTGTGACGGCTCATTCCAAAAAATATTAACCTACCAGGCCCACCTGTACACGCCAATCGCAGCGACAAACTGCGATGGCCCATTACAAAAGAAGAAAAGCTAATCTGAGCTCTCCATGAAACGATCTGTCGATGAAACATCGCGTGTCAATGAAACTTTGTTCGATGAACCGATTTCCCCCGCCAATAAGAAGAGACTAATGGTAGAATTTCGGAAACATTATTCTCTCGTCTGACGGGAGAACAGGACCTACCCTAAAATTACACCGTTTTTTTTTTTGCAATCTTCTCAGTTGTATTAACTGCTTTGTTCTTCACTTCACATTTTACAAATCACATGCACGTTTGTACTTGTCTACGGAATAGGCTGTGTGTAGTAAGCTTTTAGGAGATTTAATTACAATCGTTTGTGTATGTGTACCTGCCTATTTGCAAACATCTGTGCGATAACATTTTTTAAGGGTTTCCTTCATGTTTCAATTGGGTATATTAAGTTCGGGACATCTTTAAACAATTTGAGACATACAACCTTCTTTTATATCCAAATACAAAATTCGCGCTTTTATTTATTAAGATGTACAGTGACAAAATATAAATCGTTTCAAATATCACTCGATTGTGGTAGACAGGAGCAGTTATAGCACACCATACAGAGGGCAATATGCGACAAAGCAAACCATACAAAAATTTATAGATGGCCATACAAAACCAAAGGAAAAGCTGTACATAGGTAAAGCATGCCTGCTAGAGTTATAGAAGCCATAGGAGATTCTAAAACAAACCATTGCAAATCCACAGAGGGCTAAACGAAACCAAAGAAAAAGCTATAAGCACCTGTAGCATGCCGGTTAAAATGTGTCTTACACAAAGCTATACAAATTTCTTTAGCTGACCATAGAAAAAGCTATAGGCTGGCTTTGATAGACTGTGATAGAGCCATAACTGTATCTTAAGACAGCCATAGGTTCCATGCTAAAAAAAGAAAGCTAAAGACAGCCTTATCAAACGCTAAAGAATATTAAACGAGAATGCTAAAGCCGACCATATAAAGTATATTTTATAGCCGACCAGAAGATATTTTTGTATCAGAAGCCCAGGAGCGCGGATAGACTATAGAGTACAATTCTTGTGGCTGGTGTTATATTTATTTTAAAGCAATAATGCCGGCAGTTCAGTTTGTTCGCCTCTTGCATACGAGCTAGTCGTTGTTGAAGCTGGAAGACTTCTTAAGTTAATTGCCACTAGTGATGGTGCTCGCTTGGGGTAAGACCCGTCAGAAATCAGGCAAATATTTTGGTATTTTCCTTTTTTTCTTAATTTTATATCAGCCTTTGTTTGAAAACGAATGGGCCTGCTTTGATGTGTGTACCTCTTCACCCCATCTGGTCATGGCGTGACATGCGAGACTTTTTAAAGTTAAGCGGGGCTATTGATGATGCTCGGTTGGAGAGAGAGGCCGGTGCGAAAGCAGGCAGATATTTTGTTATTTTCACAGTTTTTTATTTTTATTTTAAGGTGAGGACCCAGTTATTGGCTACGCAAGGTTAATCACTTTTGTGATGTTTCCTGCTCCCGCAAAGGAGAGTTGGTGCAAACGTCTGCAG
The DNA here is from genome assembly GCA_037355805.1 of Ixodes ricinus. Taxonomy (NCBI): domain Eukaryota; kingdom Metazoa; phylum Arthropoda; class Arachnida; order Ixodida; family Ixodidae; genus Ixodes; species Ixodes ricinus. The sequence goes on along the minus strand of JAZHYW010029800.1, from coordinate 122,783 downwards.
TAACGAGAAGTCCCTGCTGATGTTGTGGAGCATGAGCAATCTAGAAGGGGGGGGGGGAGGCAGAAATGTGTGGATTTAGACACGTGGATGACTTGGGTGAAGAAGCGGTGGGCGCGCGAGGAGCGAACATGGGGTCAAGGCATGGGTCAAGACACGAGGCGGGGGAAAGGACAGTTTAGCCATGGCGGCGTGAGCCGCCGAACACCGGGCTCAAAACGTTTAAACAGTCCTCCATCATGACTTGGAGCCTTTCTCTGGACAAGCGGTGAGCGAGGATACCACACGCTGAAAACAACAATAATTCTAAATGTGTTGACCAGTTGAGGTCCGATCCCTTCGGAATATACGCACACCTTTTGGTCAGCCTGACCTAATTTTACGCCGCTTGATCAATCACTACTTTATAAAAACTGAAACAAAAAGTTTCCCCCACAAAGTTTGTCTAACCATGCTTCCACTGGTGAAACGAAAACAAAATGCACTCGCAGTTATTACCAATCGAAGCCTGGCATGTACGCATTGTGAAAGCACGGATAACGTGAAAACTTATGACGAACACAGTGGAATCCTGGTGAAACACAATCTAAAGGTGACCCCTAATTCGAAAATTATCCAGTGAGTGACACAACTATTGCAAACTTCGCTCTATCTTTCCCACGGTGTAGGAAGGCTCTTTAGGTGTAGAGACTCCGCTCTCCGCCGCGACCAGATAATGACACCCCGCGCGCTTGGCTTCACGGAGCCACCCCCAGATGGCGCCGTAAGTTTCAGGCCATCCGGCAGCGCACCGGGCCGCCTGTGCTAGCTGCCTGCTCGGCGTGCAGCTTGCTTTCCGGTGGCTACGGGTTCGCGTACGATGTGGTATGTAGGTGCGGCCATTCAACTATCATCTCTCTCAGCACACTGAAGTTTTCATAACCCGAAAAATGGCAGACGGACAAACAAGAGTAACTCCCTAATACCAGCCGACGCGGCGGTCTACGAGTGAAAAAGAAATATCCCTCTCCTGTAGATAATTTCTAGCCTAGCTTACATTCCGTCGTTTGTTTCCTCAGTAGCGCAATACTAACGTCGGTAAGCGTTTGTAAAATGAATAAACTCTGATTGTACCGCAGGTAAACGATAACTTGAGTGCGACCGAAAGAAAAAAAAAAGAATGCACAAAAATACAGAATGATTAACACAAACCTTGTTAACGGATTAATACGGAACTGAATTGTTTTAAGCACCGTTCACATGACTTTTCTAAAAAAAAAAAAAATATTGGGTTCGCAATTTTCCGTTGATTCGACTGGACTATTAAAAAAAAGTTTTTTTCAACATGTGGGGCAGTTAACGTGATTATTCTTTTACGATTTTAAGGCAGCCTTTGAGTCCTGCTAAATTGAACTGCTGGCCGAATTGGCACGAAGTTACACATTTTGCACGCAGAGGTTAATGAAAGCAGCATTCTTTGAAAGGTTCACTTTGTTAGTACACTTACATTTGCATGTAGCCAGTGGCGTCACGAGGAGCCTCGCTCTCTGCGTGCCCGCCGCGACTCCCCCGCTGCATGTAGCAGATTGCAGCAAAAGTTTATAGTAACCACACTCGTCAAGGAAAGCAAACCGGTTTTATTAATGGCACTTCTGATATAAGTATAATAATAATATCATCACAAACTTAAAAAAATACTACATCACAAACTTAAAAGTATTTAAAACAATCAGCTGTTTGGAGTTCTTTTCCACATTACCAGTCGCACAGTCGGGACTCTTTCTTCTTTTCTCGAGGCTGCTTCTTTGCATCTCGGTTTTTTCCTTTGCAGTACTGTCGCATTCTCATGCGATCCGAACCCTTTTGCACGTTCGACCGAAACCGGAGAAGCGTCTGCCTTTCACGGAGGAGTCTGCATTCCACGAGAACGTCAGACAGAATCCGACCCTGAACAGATGGGCAGTCTGTTGTGTCTGCGTCCAGCGCATGCAAGACAATCCCCTACGAGGCGCCTTCAATTCGGGGAGAACAGCGACCGAGCATGTGACTCATGCATTCGGCAGACGTCTTCATCCTGATCGTCTCTGTTACTAATATTTTCATGTCGTTGTTTTCCCTTTCTAAGATGTTTACGTTTCCCCAGGCTGGAGAGCAGTCGGCGCATTCATTCAAATGTTTAGCTATTTCCGAATTCGGATCTTTGGTTTTAACATTTCTTTTATGCTCGGTTCACCATTGCAAAACAAAAATGGAAACAATTAGAGGCGGTGTAAGCAATGGGTGACTTAGCCCACGTTCCGGCGGAGGGCCAAAGACCGGACGGCCTAAACATTTTGGCGCCCTCTAGGGGCAGGCGGAGAAAACATAGGAAAGGAGGGGACGTGATGTGTTCCCCGTTCGGACGGGGCGAGGAGAGGAGTCTCCACACCTTAAGAGCCTTCCTACACCGTGATCTTTGCACGTTCTTCGTGCATATTTGCCCCATAGCATCTATGAGAGGAGGGGGCGTTGCGAGCAGCCGAAGCGAGCGGACGCATGCCACACTGGCTCCGTCCTTTTTTCAATGTTTTCACGAGGAATGTTGACCGCTACGTACCCCTGTGCCTCTGACGTAGCATTTGAGTTGAACCGGTGAGAGTTTTCATAGCTTTTTCGAACATTCTGCCACTTCTGTCGGACTTTGTCGCTGGTACCTTCACGCCGGGGTGCTAAGCCTACTCCGACTCCAAGTACGGCTCGGAGACGCTTGCGACTCCCGTGGAGCGCGGCGCTGCGCCTGGTACCGGCGACTGGCACGCTGGCGCCTGCGCTCTTTCTGGAGGCTCCAACAACTCACTGAACTTCGACGCAATGGAAACTAGCCCCTACAAACCTCCGCACGAAGGGCATACCGCCTTATCGCCACAGCAAACGACCATGGATACCAATGATTTATCGAGCCAACCCAACGAAGATGAAGGCTGGCAATCAGTCACGCGTTGCCGCGCAAAACGAGTCAAGCCGGAGCAGCTTCGACTGGAACGGGTGAGTCGCCCACACTTCTCTCTCGCCATAAGGCCACTACATAACGTTAGCATCCACACGATTCCGAAACGAGCCCTTACAGGCGCCATCGAAGGAACAGCCCCCAACCGCGGGATAGCAGATATGGCCACTTATCGTCTCGATACGAGGGCCCATACTATCCAGGTTACTGCTAGAGACGAGGAATATGCAAGGAACCTTGCGGCTAGGAAACGGCTGGTAGCGGAAGTTAGTAAACAAATTAAGACATTCGAAGTTGAGATTGAACGTGCCCCGACGACCAAACCAGCGGGTGGCCGCGGCGTCATCAAAGTGCGACCGGATCACACACTTATACTACATAAACGATCACATTCGCTGCGAAACGGCTACGATTCTCGACCTCAAGCTCTTGGGAAAATCCGAGATGCTTCTAGTTACCTTTGACACCCCGGAAATCCCCACGCGCCTTGCTTTCGACTATGAATCGTACGAGTCTACCCTTACCACCGGAAAATAATTGATTGCTATAACTGCCGCCAACAGGGGCATGTAGCCAAATTTTGTCCAGGGGAGACAGTCTGTAGGGACTGCGGGCAGACACCTCTCCTCCCCCCCCCCCCGACCAACCGCTGCGACCACGAACTCTTTTGCGTCGCGTGCCAAGAGCCCGGACACATTTCGCTAAATGCTGCATGGCCCAGCCGCATCATCCCTCAGCAAAACCAACCTAAAGTACCAGAGACCAGGCCTAAAAGTGTGTCTTGGGCGGACACTCTAAAGCCGCAAGGAAAAGTAGCCGGACAGCAGTCTCCCGTTCCACCTGCACTCCAACGGCAATTGGACGATCTATCTCCGCAAAGAAAACAAGGAACTCAAAGAGCAGCTTCGCCAGCTTATGACGCAGATGGCTGGGAAACATCTGAAACTGAAGAATTCACCTCCGCTACATCGGCCAGAAATCAACCACGGCGTGGCTCATGATCACGGTCGCGTTCTCGCTTACGAGACCGCAAAAGTCGATGGCCTACTAGGAAGTCGACAGTATCCTCACAGGGAACGCCGTTGCTGCGGGAAAACTCCAGATATACACAAGTGCTAGATATTCTTTGACAAGACCGCACTAACGACCGGCAAAGGCTTGAACGACTGGTTAGCGACAAAATGCAGGAAGCCACCACACAAATCCAGACCAGAATGAACGACAAATTCGCGGAGATTGTGTATTATCTTCAACAAACTACAGACGAACCTAAACGTCGCAAATCTACGGATCCGCAATGACCCTCGACCCACGTGTATACAGTGGAACTGCAGAAGTTACACGCAAGCAAAATCCACATTTCGCGAACAGATCAAATATAACAAGCCAATCGCTATCTTACTCCAAGAAACACGTGGCGAATGCTCTCTCGCTGGCTACAAAACGTTCCAGAAACCCAGCATAACACATTATAGAGGCCAACAGCAGCCGCTGGCGCTAGAAACAGGCGGCACTGCTCATCATAAATGATTGCGTAGCTGTGGAGGCTGACATCCAGCCCTGTGCAATAATGTCAAGGAAATTGTCGCGGCGAAGGTCCGACCTCCTCGCCAACAGCCGCTAGTCGTGGCACGGGTATACTATAGACCTTTCACGAGAAGCAGCACAAAGTACGATTTTTTTTGGCTAACAGACATTAAGAAATATACAGCTGGTCTTCCTATTTTTATAGAGGGGGGCTTTAACGCCCGGCATCGAAACTGGGGATACATTACCGATGATTCCCGGGGTAAGGCGCTTGCAGAGGCGATCGACTTCAACGAACTCGATATCGTCAACGCGCCCATGACGCCCACACGGCTAGGTCTCTTCATTGCAAACAAACGGACACCTCACCTGATTTAACGATTAGCACGACAAGAACGGTTCGTCACTTGGAGATACACGGGACTTCATGGGGCAGTGATGACTTCCCTATAATTATCACACTAGAGCGCAAGTAACTTCGAATCAAGACTACTGGAGCTGTAACTAACTGGGACGAATTCCGCGCAATGCTGGGTCACGATATCACCGATTTCCGGACACTGGCGTATGCAATCGAAAAAACAAGGCAGCAATCAAGGGAGCAAATCAGCTGTGACGATGACACTAGACCAGTGTTGGAGGTAACGCGTTACTAGTAACGACGCTACTGGTAACGCGTTACATTTTTCGCTAACGCAGTAACGTACTTGTTAGTATTCTAAATGACTAACGAGTAAAGTATTTTGTTACTTTTTTACGGTATCGGCTATCAAATTACGTTACTCGTTACTTTTGACCAAAACCGGTGAAATACGTTAGGTATTTAAAAAGGTTCACGACGCCTGATCTAACGTTTAGAATAGCAATCTTGTGCATAAAACTGGAGACGTTAGGGGAACTAAATTTAGGTGACTAAGCTCAATAGAGGATCTAGCTTCTCTGCTCGAGGGGCAGCCACTTGCGCTCGAGCACGCAATGTCCAGGAAATTACGTATCTTGCTGCTAAGACTTCTGAACTTCTGATTTCCTAAAACGGTGGGTTTTCCACTTATCATTCCATGTGTTCAGCCATCCATCTCAAAATCCCGCGCAAGCTTATCGCTGCACGGAACCAGCATCCGTCACAGTAAATTTAAAAAAAAAAACTTTCTGATTAAAAGAGACATCCGTTAAAAGGCGACATTATCTCGCTTCTCGAAGGCGAAACAAACCTTCGGCTACCGGCTAATTGCGTTCGTCCACTTTTATTTTATTTTTTCTCATAGTGTCACCACCCACAAGGCTTGAACGAACGGCTGTGTTACAGCCCCCTCCCCTCCTCCTCTCCCCCTCCGCTTTGTGCAGCAGAGGTGGACAGCGGGGTAGAGGGGGGGGGGGGGAGGAGCGAGAGATATCCGTTTAAAACAATGAACAACTAGGGGCGAAGCGATTTGCCCGTTTCCCTAGTTACAAAAAAAAAAAAAACTTTGTGGGATTTTTCACTCTCGCTTTCACCCTCGCTGCCTGGAAGTTCCTGACCCACTTTTGTACACAGTATAATATTTCGCTTGACTAGTCTTTACTTCACTAAAGTCATAATAAAAAAATAAAAAAAGTCTTTAAATCTGGAAAGAAAACGTACAAACACAAAACCTTTTTTTGGCAGAAAAATTAAGAGCTACTGCTGCTAAGAGGCAGCTAGTGATTATAACCAGTGTGCTGGTAACAGGTGTCCTGTTCCGCATAGTGAAGTAAATCCGTCTCTGGTAATAGTATGAACCGGACTGTTACTAAAACCGACGTGAAGATGAGGAGTGTTGGTTGGCTAGTTCTGTTCCAGCAGTCCCCGTTCGCATGCTGTAGTTTATAAAATCCGATTGACTTTCGATTGGTCCTGTGAAAGTTTTCTCTTTCACGAGACCGAAGGCATGTCTGTAAGCGAACACATCTCTGCCAAACACAAGTACTCGAACACAAAAGTAACGTAAAATACCGTTCGTTAGTTTTGAAAAGTAATGGTTACGGTATATCGTTACGTTTGTAAAAAAGTAACGTAGCTCAATAACGCGGTAATTTTTTACCAAACTAATGAGTAACGCTATTTCGTTTTTTTTATTTTTTTCGGTAACGGGCACAACACTGCACTGGACCGATAGACAGCCGGCTTGCCCAACTCTGGAAACAGGCGGAAGTCCGCACGAAGCTATATCGCAATGGGGGAAGGCGGCACAAATATCGCGTTCGCCTCAAGCGCCTCTTTCAGACCCTTCAACAATACCAGCAACAACTACAGTCGGACCACTGGCAAACATTATTTCATAAGCTCGGCAGGAAGCATGGGTTAAGAGAACTTCGGGAACCTTTCGATCCATGCTGGGCCGCGAGAAAGGCACCCCGCCAATCGGCACCCTCATCCTTAAAGATGACCCTGACGGCGTCGAAGACGTTGTCATTCACACATTTTTCCCTCACGCTAGAACAACCCCGGGAAAACCGTTGCCCCGTATTGTTATTCCCCGACCAGTTCAAGAACCCGAGCAACCTTTGACGATGGGAGAACTGATGGCAGCCCTCAAACAAGGCAAGTCGCGGTAGGCCCCTGGGCATGACGGCATCACGTGGCAGGAACTCCGCAACCTACCAGAACACGCCCTAAATAAACTGCTGCAGATCATCAATGACTCCTGGGACACTGAGACCGTTCTTGACTGCCTTAAGCTCTCTCTCATATGTCCAATACCAAAGAAGGGGAAAGATCCATAAAGCCCCAGTAATCTCTGACCGATATCACTAACTTCAACAGTTTGCAAGCTTATCGAGTGAATGCTCCATACACGAATACGGTACCGAATCGAATATGCGGACCCTCAACTTCATCCGGCACAGGCGGGCTTTCGCCCGGAATATGGGCACCCACAACTGTCTATGGTTACTGCGACGGGTCATTAACAGAAAGAGCAGGAGAAGCCTCCCTGACTACGTACTTACCCTCGATACGCGCAAAGCCTTTTCATATTATCTTTCAAGAAGTCATTCTTCAGGAGCTGGCAACCCGTTATCCCAGTCAGAAGGCACAGGACTCGATACGGGAATTCTTACAGCAACGACCAATACAGCTAAGGGGCGCGGCACCGGGATGGGCCCCGAGAACCTACTTCCTGGATAGGGGTGGGCCCCAGGGTTCCATCCTCGGGCCCGTGCTTTTTAACCTGGCCATGACGAGAGTCACGGAAAATCTCGAACGAGACACCGCAGCTCGATTCACCATATATGCCGACGATATAAATATATGGGTGGAAGCGGCTGACTATTCTGACAAAGAGGCCATGCAAACGAAACTGAAAGCAGCGCTCCTCAGCGCTGCGCACACACTAGACGAAATAGGGCTCCAACTCTCTCCGGAAAAGACCGAGCTGATAAGCATCGTTGGAAAAACTCGCACCAAGCGTAATCAGCAGATCGCGGTGTACATAAAAAACGAAGCCATAACGTCCGAAAATGGACAACTTCGAATACTCGGGGTTCAACGTAACAGCCCGCAAACGTGGATCCGACAACTCAGACAACAATGGAGCCCACTACTACATGCTATACGACGAATGTCGAACAAATACGTCGGTGCGCGACAAAAGGCATGTCGGACATTGGCCCGGGCAGTCGCAGTCGGCAAACTTCTATATGGATTTTTAATTTACGTCCTTTTGAAGAAACACATGGAGGATGTGGAGCTACTGCGTCGTACCACTCTTCGCATTGTCACTGGGATTCCTAAGCATACACGGATAAACCGGCTCATCGAATTAGTGGCTCTACCGCCTATAAGGGCAACATAAGCTGATGCTCAACAGGCCCTTACAGATAGACTCAAAAACACGGTGCAAGGGCGCAGAACTTTAGCGTGAAACCAACTTAGTCACGTAGACAACCGGGTCCCCAGTCAGAGTCCCCCATGGGACAGTCCGGTTATTCAAATGAGACAACAGGCAAAACCGTCCCGAGAACAAGAGGCCCTTCGAATTCGCATTGCCGATCAGCACCAACAGTTCAAACAAGATTACATGGTCATCTACACAGACGCCAGTTTTGACGACGGCAAAGGGGGCATGGCCTGGTACAGACCCCCACGACCGGAACTAAATGGCGCCCATAGATGTCACCTCCTCTATGAGGACGCCAGGCAGGCTGAACACTTGGCAATATGAGGAGCCCTTTCCTCAATCCCCGGCCCCCTACCACAACACGACTCCATAAGAATACTAACGGACGCCAAGGAAGCGCTCGAAGAAATCGAGAACATTACCACGGATGACGCCACGGCTCAGGCCATAAGGAAACAAGTGCAGGACTTACAAGAAGTGGGCCTCGACCTACGTATTCAGTGGACACCAGCACGCACCGGATTGACAGGAGGGAACGCAGTGGCACATAACACAGCCACGGCAGCCCGAGGGAATATTGACTCAGTCGCCCCTTACCCTCTTCTCAACCCATAACCTAATCCCTACGCATGGATCACAGACTCATCGAGAACGGCATATCGATGGTACCCCTCCTTTATCAGAACAAAACACCGCAGGGAACGTGATCAATTTCTTACTACAACAACACCTCCACCCCAAGTCGATCCGCCTCTACGACTCTCGCGCGCCCAAGAAGTGTTCTTAAACAAAGTATTCGCAGACGCAGCCTTCACTGCGAATTTCATCAGGAAATGGTACCCCCAGCCGCGGACACGCCAGTTCGCCGCAGTCACGCGGATCGGAGTGCAGAGCTAATCTCGTGCACCTTATCTAGGGCTGGCCACGCTTCTCAACCGGCAGGACAGATATTCAGGATCTACCACATGCCAATCATGAAACATTACTTGCACACCTCCGAACATCCCCCCTAGCCAAGACATGCTAGTCCAATATGGTAGTAAGAGTGGCCTTGCGAGAGAAGTGTGAAATGACTCCCAGTACTTGACCGGCAGATTCTCATACCGGCAGGAAGATTGAGAAGCAGAACGACCGCCAAGATTCCTTCTGCACCCCAGAGAGATTGTCAAGCGTGCACAACTCCTCGCAGATACCTTCTATCCCCCTCCTCATACCCTAATCCCACACCACCGCTTTAGTCATCCCCTTCCCATGTGGTCCAATAAATAAATATCTATGACAGGGTTATCAAAAGATTACAGAAATATATGTTGTAAAAATTAAATAGCGCAAAAGGTTAGACAAAGGACAAGGGACAGAACATGTAGTCAGGACACGCGCTTGCGTGTCCTGTCTACATGATCCTTTGCGCTATTTAATTTTTACATCATGCATATCCAACTAGCCCACCTCAATATCTTAGTACAGAAATATACTTATCGCGTTATTTTGTTCATTCTCGCATATTCAAAATCTCGTCAAAACGAATTCTTGCATATTGAAAATATACAGAAGTTTGTTCGACTGCATTACGATCGTTGTTTTTTTTTGTTTTTTTTATAGGCGAATATATTTCAGTCATGAGTGATTCTTGAAACTTCTAAACTTGCATTACGCTCTAAGAAAAGGGGAGCTGCATTTGGTCCCTCCGGGGACCAAATGCTCTTCCACTATCATTTATCACCTAGCGGACCAACGTGTAGGGAAGCAACCCTTGCGCCCCTCCCGTTAGTCCCTTAAAGTTGAACCCCCAGGGCTCACCTTTGCACCCCTGCATTTAGGCCACTGGGACAAAACGTTTTTCCTTACCTTATTTATTAAATTGCGCCCTTAGAGACCCAGGTAGCGCTAGTCAACGTCAAAGTCAAAATTGGCAAAAAGATTGCCGTGCAGCTTAAGCGGCTGGATGGGACGGCCAACGGCAGGTGGCTGCTTCGGAAGCTCAACCTGGAAGCTGAGGGGAGCCGGACCCTCCATCCAGGGACCTTCTTCTAGCAGTAAGAGCCAAGATCAAGGTCAGCTGTATATAAAGAACATGCATCCGAAGGGAGACGCAGACAGGAGAAGAGCAAGATCCGAGGCTCTGGGGTGCACGTGGGATCGCAGGAGCGGAACCGTGTGCGTGGATGCGGCCCGGGACAGGACGGAATTGCCACGGTGGCCGTGATGTCCTCGGACGGCGGGAAGACGATGAGCGCAGCGTCGGTGAAGAAGATCGAGTCGGCAGCCCGCGCAAAGGAGGTGGCCATAGCTCTGGCCATCGCGCTTGGAACCCGAGGGCTACCGTGCTTACAGACTCGCAGGCAGCGTGTCGAAACTTTGCTGCAGGCTTCATCGGACTCCTATCAGCAAGACTGGTTCAAAAGCACCCACCGTAGTCGGTAAATGTCGTGTGGACGCCGGGCCGCGTGTGAAACAGGGGGAATCAGGCGGCTCACGCCACGGCCCGAGCTTTACTTCCCAACCGGTCCTCCGCTTCCCGCGGCGACGACGCTGGCGACGAGGCATCATACTCCGAACGACTGAGTGCCATTCGACTCGCCAAGCGGCGATTCCGTCTGCAGCACAAGAATCTCTCGAGAAGAACACCTCATACGAAGACATTAGACGGTCTCACTATCAACTCCAGACAGACTCAACGCGTGACACCCGTCGTCCCACCCGTCTCCCGCATGACGCACTGCGGGTGCGAACGGGCCAATGCGTATCACGTCGTGTGGGCCTGTCAGAAAATTCCAGGCCTAGTGCCGTTAACGAACCCGACAACTGATCGATGGGAGGCCGCGTTACGCAGGTAGAACCTGGCCAACAGCTACTACTGGCAACGAGAGCGCCAATAGCGTCCAAAACCGGTGGAGCTCGCTCGGGAATAGATAGGGGCAGCCACCCATCATTCTCCCTTTCTTTCTATTCTTATTATATTCATTAAAAAAACGTTTTTAACAACAACATTCACATTTAAAGAGCGCTTATTTCACATTTGCACACGTATTATATATTTAACATAGACAACGATCTAGAACACAGACGATGCAAACCCGCAACACACGCGACGACACGCTTATCCAAACACAGTGCCCAAAGGCTACCCATGCGCCTGTTATACTGATCATTTAAAAGAAGTTTCTTGCTCAGTGACCACCTCGTTCGTGAAGGATATTACTAATATGGTGCTGCTTTCGCACCACGACTGTTCTAGAATACTGTTGCCAAACCTTCCGAGGAGCGTATCTCTTACTAAGAAGTAACGGTACACAGAATAGTTATTTCCGACAGTTTATAAAATAGCGTCCCCATAGGTTCCCAGCAGCCACGCTCTCGCTTCCTCGCATACACTGCCCCACTTTGCGCAAGCCCGTCCCGTGCGGTTGCCCGTGGCAACGGCATCGTCTCTTGCAAAAGATAAACATATATTTTAAAGACTAGAAAAATAAAACAGAATGAACCTTTTTGTCTTAGGAAACGTATTTAACACCTGCTACGGGCTCCATTTTTATCCCAGTTAAACCAAAAAGAAAATATAAACGCTTTGTTCCAAAGAATACGAACGGGAAGGGCGTCAGGGCAGCGGTCAAAAGCCGCATGGCCAGTGCATCAACAATGGCCGCGCTCGAAGAAAGCGCTGACTTCCATGACGTGCGGGAACAGAGACTGCAATCATTATAAAGTCAGCTCCTACCCTAAATATGGCAGCTCTTACAATATTTATTGCTAACGCTGGCCATCGGTGATACAGCAGACGCCGCCATCTTGCCCGCGTGTTTAGGGGATGAAAATATGCAGATGCGCCCAGTCTTAGGAGGACTAATGGCTGCTTTTTTTCGCGCACGACTCTCGGTTAGTCCCGGTCGAATGCAGTTACTCCCCATCAAGTACAAAACGAGCGTGTGGCTAACGGTACATAAACAGGAGATACAAGAAAGGGGACGGACAACGAAGACTTCCAAACATGAAGTCTTCGTTGTCCTCCCCTTTCTGTGTATCTTCTCAGGTTTATGTACTCCCCATCATTTGCGCACGGTTCCTAGCTTGTACCAGAGAATATCTTCGAGAAGCAAATGGGAGCTAGAAAAACAAATGCTGCCGTCAGTCTTTAGAGACCATCTTTTTCCTTTGAGTGTACTACCGGGTTCAAATGAAATGCGGACAGCGGAGCGCCTGGGTGTCGACACATGCTGCGCCTCCTGGAGGCATCTGGAAACTGATAAAACTGAAAGGTGGCGGGGGGGGGGGAATAGGGCGCTGAGAGGGTGCGCGTCCTACTCCGATGTGTTTCACCCTCGAACAGCACAACCCAAGCTGGAAGTTCCATCACAACCACTTTCTTTCCTTGGCGCGGCACGAGCCGCGCGAGGAAACTCGCCACTCGCAGCAAGAGCAACCTTACTTGCGCGTGCGTCCGTGTAGCATGATCGCAGCGTCATACTCCCCCTAACTTGCGCAGTTGTTTTTTGTTTGTTTTCGTTAGCTGGACACTGGCTGTGACGTAGAGGCGCTTTACTGTGACGGAACTTCCAGCACACCCCTGTCACTGCGTCGAAGCTTGGATTGCGCTGGGCGATGGTCAAACACATCGGAGTATAGTACGCACAATTTCGCAACGCCATTTTTTCCAACCCTCAGTTTTAGCAATTTCCAGAGGCCTCTAGGAGGCCCAGCTTGTACCGACGGCCACGCGCTCCATTGTTTGCATTTCATTCGAACCAAATCGTACCTCCGAAAGGAGGCACGCTCGAGATTTCTTCTTTTTAACAAATGTCTCCACGGCTTCACTAAATGCCCAAAACAAACCTCTGCTGTTTCCATTGCTGTACCTAACAGTGCTCTTCGACTTCATTGTGTGTTCGGTTGCTCAGAGTCGAAAAGTATAAGACCCCTGGAATGTATCCAATATGTGTTTAATGCGTCGGCTGTGATGAAAACACCTGAGGTAGATAAAATTTTGCGGGGAAAATTTCACCATTCAATTTCTGCTAAAACGTTTTGAATTGATGTGTTTTTTGTTTGTTTGTTTTATCCAGTAGTGTCATAAAGAAAGACGCCGTGTGAACTTTTCATTTTCTTAATTTTTGTATCCCAGCGGTTTATGCCAGATTAAATAATTTAAAAAAATCAGCAGAACCCATCCTTTGGGAATGATTATCTACGTTAATGCGAATAGCATCAAACGGTGCGGAGTTATGCGCGTTCGTCAGGTGGCCGGCACACTCTAGATACGCCAGCCCACTCTTGAGGCGATTCTAAATTTGTTGACACTTTCACAGCCCTGCGCACGATCTCCGCAGCCCAGCACGTGCGTTTGTGTCACTTAGGAAGGCGAGCAAAGCACGCGCCATACGCACAAACACTCAAAATGGTACCGACCAGACTTTCTGGCGTCTCAGCTAGTCTCAACCAACGGTACTCTAAACGGTTGTTTATATCTTTACCATAGGACGCGCTTTACAGCGCTGTCACAGCTACCGGTGCGCGCGCGTTCCATGCACGAGGGCTCATTCCGCTCTCGTGAGGCTGAGCACGGCCGCTACATCACCCTCTCCCGAGCGCGGGAGAGGGTGAGCTAGCGGCCGTGCTCAGCCTCACGAGAGCGGAATGAGCCCTCTTGCATGGAACGCGCGCGCACCGGTAGCTGTGACAGCGCTGTAAAGCGCGTCCTATGGTAAAGATATAAACAACCGTTTAGAGTGCGTTGAATGACTGCCTTCATAGCTCTGTGGTTAGCGCGTCTGCCTGCTGATCAAAGGGTCAACGGTTCAAATCCCAGCCGGCGCCGGTCTTTTTTATTTATTTATCGACCCGCGGCGTAAGAGGTTAGATAGCCAGATAGATACATAGACGAAAAGTGCGTGAAGTAGCCAAAGAATGCTATTCGCATTAAAATAACGCGAACAAGACGAAGGACAAGAGAGGACATAGACAGACAGAGCGCTGACTCTCAACTGAACTTCATTGAGAAGTAATACATAAATCGCCGTGAATAAACAGAACGCAATTCTTATCACCTTCTCATGCACTATGACTGTCATACATGTGCTCCCAGGAACAACAGTACTTTATCAAACAGAGCGATTGAGGGCGCACTTGCGCACACGTCATTTCCACGTCAAGACATGTGATGCGCCTCGGCAATCTCCCTCGTTGTTTGCTGTCTATGCCCCTCCCCCTCCCCCTTTCTCCTGGATGACTGTGTCTTCTAACATCGGTTCACACCCACATCTGTCACAATGAATAGCGAGATTGCCCGAGGGCGATGACCCCATGGATAGCGCGTGCTCTCTTGGCCTATTATTTTTACATCGCCCTGTCTGGCCGATGTACACTCTGTTGCATGACAGGGGTACCTAATAAGCGACACCCTCCCTACACTGTACAAACGGTTTTCTGTATTTCTTTGTACGTGTGTGACTTCTCTCTTCACCACGTTCTACTTTCGCACATAATCTTCCCAACTTCTATCGGGCTGAAAACACCACCGGGACGTTGTGTCTGTGCGCTACTTTCTTCAGCCTATGAGTCACGTTGTGCGGGTACGGTAGAACCACTGGCCTTACTTAAAATTTTTACTGCCATACTTGTCCGGGTGTTTTAGTGCCTTGATGAGACTCGCTGCCACTTCCACGAGCAGGCTGTACGAACATCCCCCCCCTTTAGTTAGACTTTTTACATGGGTTGAAAATCTACACCTCATCACATGTGAAAATGATTTCACTCAGGCCGTTTTTAGGCAGGTTACGGCGATGCCTTTCTTCGTCACCTTGAAATAACTAGAATTTAATCGCAGCAGTCCCCTCTTACCCCTAGGACGGTAAGACCAGCACAAATGGTCGTCTGTAAAAGTAAGCTTTAAGTCTAGGATCTGTAGGCTCCCACCTATAGGTCCTTCTTTTTTTAAATTTTAACCCCCTGAGCATGACCCGAATACCTTTAACGTTTTATTTATTACCTCGCCTTCTGCCTGTCTGAACTATGTTGGAACACCACCAGGTAATCATCTACGCAACGAGAGACTCATGTTACTACTCCATCAAGACCCTTTACTATACACTCGAGTCGACACATACAAACTTCGTCAACGACACCTGAAAAAATTGAAGTTCGAAATGTGTTGTATAATGGTTGAAAGAGGACAACCCATGCTCCTGTCACGCGGTGTCCTTCAATAGAGCACGCGCTCTTGATGAGGTCATCGCCCTCACGCAATCTCGCTATTCATTGTAACGGATGGGGGTGTGAACCGATGTTAAAAGACAGTCATCCTGGAGGGGTATAGACAGTAAACAACAAGGGAGATTGCTGAGGCGTACCACATATCTTGACGTGGAAATGACGTGTGCGTAAGTGCGCCCTCAATCGGTCAGTTTGATAAAGAGCTGGCGTTCCTGCGGGCACGTGTATGACAGTCCTATAGTGCACGACAAGGTGATACGAATTGCGCCCTATATATTTATGGCGATTTTTTTGTGTTGCTTTAAAATAAAGTTCAGTTTATAGTCAGCGCTCTGTCTGTCTACGTCTCCGTTTGTCCTTCGTCTTGTTCGCGCTGTTTTTTATTCTTCAAGATGCAAAACCA
Source organism: Ixodes ricinus (assembly GCA_037355805.1). Classification (NCBI taxonomy): domain Eukaryota; kingdom Metazoa; phylum Arthropoda; class Arachnida; order Ixodida; family Ixodidae; genus Ixodes; species Ixodes ricinus. The sequence continues at coordinate 106,828 of JAZHYW010029800.1, read as the reverse complement.
GCTCGCCCAAGTCTTCAACCTACTGAAGTTTATGCAAGACGTATGTAACTGCGAGAACTGATTGATCGACTGCGGTGTGTGGAATTTTCTTTTATACTGACTACGTATTGTTTTAACAAGCTCCACATATGCTGCCAGTAATTGTTTTCTTCGGCTACCTTGTGTACAATATATTCCTAATTTACAATGATTTGTATTGTTTCTCCAACAAACGTTCTCCGCCAATGCGATATGTATTTGACAATCACTGCACCCCTCCATAAGCATATGGGCTGTTTAATAGCACAAGAAAAGTCAAATAAATAAATCTGTTTTATAGCTAGAGTACAACTCTTTAAAAGCCACTGGCGAGAGCTCGTGGCTTTATATAGCATTTTACTCGCCCGCGCTCTCATACAAATTGCACGATTGATAAAGTCACGCACTCACTCCAGTGGCGTTCACCATGTATGAAAGGAAGTGTAATCGTATGCGTCGGCCATAAACGCGTAGAGCATTGCTCCTTCTTGCACGGGTTGTGAACTGCCCACAGTGGTTTGTAACGAGGGCCCATGGGACGATGGCGTCACATTGCATCTTTATCTGGGAGCCCAGCGCAACGCCTTTACGACACCATATCCCAGGGAGGCGAAATAAAAGCTCGGGCCTCTGATAGCGGCAGTTCATGCTCCCGCTGAGAACCCCGAGGGACTAACCAAAACAGGTGAGCAGCGCTTGAGCTCTTTATGTTTCACGTTCAGAGTGCCGCCGAGAAATATCCGACAAAACGGTGCATACTGAAAAGTGTCCTTGTGTGCTTTATAATATCGGCATTGTTTGTAAACACGATATGCTAACTTATTTAGTCAAACAAATTTACAAATAACGGCTACATTGGAAATGACAACTTCTTTAAATTCAAAATTCTGGAAACGTCAAAAATTATACTCGTGTTTGCGAAGCGTTAGGCTGTTTTTCTATTGCGTGCTAAGCCACGTAAGAAATATAATGGAAGTTTCTGAATATGCTACGCATCTTGATGCCAGTGTGATAAATCTTAGACCCATTCATTTTGTAACTTTATCATGACATGCTCGCAGAGACTTGGTAAGCAGTTCTATTTTGACGAGCTGAAAGAAAACGGTATGCAGGCTTAGACATTGTGGAGAAGAAAGGCTAGTGCCGCAATGGTCTCCGACAAATGGGCTATTTATAATTATTATTAACGTGCAGTATAAGATAGTTTAAGTTTCATTTTTGACTAATTAACTTTTATTTAGTATATGTGAAGTGTAGAAAAAAATGAAGGATTGGGAGAAATTGGTGTAAAGCTTTGATTTCACTTATAAGCTTTCTGGGCATCATTAAAAATACTAAATCAGCCCACTTTGCAAAACTATAAGCCATGTAAGGCACTTAACGGCGTACCAATACAAATGCACTCAATCTTCACGTTATTTAAAGTTTCGGTCGCCTATCAAATCGTATCTTTGTGCCAGGGGTACCGCTCTCCGGGGTTAAAGCGCTTGACTATCGCCTCCAATCTTTCGTAGAACAAAAATACCCGTGGCGCGAGCTGGCGACATGATAGGCTACTGCTGTTTGAATTTCACGACAAGAATTAGCTTCTATTTTCGATTCACATCCGTAATGCGAAGAATTCGCGGCCGCGCACGTAGGATGTGTGCTTTGGCTACAGGGACCAGCACCGCTGGCGCAAAAATGCGCTCGAATAAAGACACAGAAACCTAGAATCGGGTTCAAATTGAGTTTCGGTTCGGAACCCCGTAAATTGGTGCGCGTCCCTTCGATTTGAATAAAGTGTGCGGATTTAGTTATTTTTGACAATGTTCAAGATATTTCCTACTGAAACTAAACCCTTATATTTACCAGTTATAACTCTTCACTTAGTTACTGAAAAGCCAAACCATGCACCTACATAAAAGTAATACTTAATATAAATTCAACCTCTCACAACGAGGTTGGTCTTTATAGACCTCAGAATTTGTGTCTGTCACAGATAATGCTAGATTTGGACGCCAATATTTTTCCCCTTACCATGATTAAATTTTATCTAAGTTCCTTTTAGACAATGAGTAGTCTGCCTTTGAGAAGTCAACGTAAATGCCCTATAATTAACGATCCTCAGAAAACGGGCTTAATAATTAGTTTTATAAGCTTCAGATTTTTCAAACCTAAATGATTAAAATGTTGCGTTAATTTTCTGATCGCAAATATGCTTATGGATTAACGTTACTTCACTGTTTGCAATATCATCACCTTTGCAAGGGTCTTTAAGACAATCTCTGATTGGTGCTCTTTATTTGAAACGTCTTTTGTGACCGGGTCTCCCAGGTGGTGTCTTTCTGTCATATACATTCTCCACAGCTGAATGTGATTAAAGTCTCTGGTTAACTTCTGACCTGGCACGAACAAACATAATATTTCTTAAATCAAATATTGTCGTAGACCACAAGTCCCATGGTCGTAGAAAATTAATCAAATTTCATTCCGCAGTTTCTTTTTTTTTCAGTGAAAAACTTTACTGGTGGTTATAAATACATATTAATCTTGAACCTACACTGATTTTGTTTTGACTGAGACAGAGATTACGAAGGTCTCGTACCATTTATCTTAAATGCTTGGGTTAAAATTTTAATTTCGTCCAGCTTAAAATGCCAGGGGAAGCAGAGGTAGAACCAAACCTGACCTTCTTAGTCCAGAGTCTGGGTATCTTGGCCTCAATTTGCCAAACGAGAGCCAAAGGTTATGCTTCACAGGTGGCAGTTTGGCTGTCATCTGGCATTTGTGGTCTTACATCGCCAGACAAGTGCCAGAGTTAGCCTTCACTTCTGGATGTCCGGTTTTCGTGCGGCAACGTTGGGTCTAAATTGCCAAAACAAGAGCCAGATTGCGGCTTCACTGCTGGCTTTTTGGTTATGTAGCATCTTTGGCTCAGCTCCGGCCTTTTGGACAATTAGGTGTCGAGGAAAAAAAGCCATAGAAGCGCAATATAAAAGTATCGTGGTACTAACGCCTTCGAGCAAAACCTTATCAGGCCCAAGTTATGCCCTTAGGACTGCCAACCTTGTGCCCAGTTAGGTTATTCTCTGGCGCGATACTTGCGGTTATTCGATCTTACTCAATGGCTAATTAGGTGGGGTAGAGAGAGTCACTGGCTCCCGGATGTTATCAACGCGCCTGTATGACGTCAGCTAAATTGTGTACAGGCTTTATAGCGGGTGGAAAGGAGTGAGCAGGATTTGCGCTATCTAGGCTTTGCTTCCCGGATGCGCAGAGCCTCTGAAGATACGGAAGAAATTTACTGCGCAACCTTTCTGCGTGATTAGAGGCTCCACCGGAGGAGATCCGTGTCGAAGCGGCCGAGCTGACAAAAGACAGGGATTAACAAAGCGAGTGGGCTTACGCCCGCTCTGCTAATCCTTGCGCTTCAGTTTTACACGAAAATTTTGAAGTGTAGAGATTCGCTTCACCTTCACTATTGCTGCGATCGGGGCTCCACCCTGCAACAATTTCTAATTGAGTGAGTGCTTACTCGGGAATTACTCGCAGGGCATAATAACGTGAGAGTGAGTTTTTTTAGGAATAAATACTCAACATCCATATTTCCGCCTATAAGCCAAGGGTATTTCTAAGGCAACAGAAGAGTTTATATGCAAGTATAAAACGAAAAAGCAAAAATAATGAACAGAGCATACCAACATTGTTTATGTTTTTTCTTGTACGCGGAACTTTAGTTGGAGAGCTTCAAAGAGTGATATTTTAATATAAGAAATAAAGATCAGGCTGATTGCGCAGCCGAGCTGGTGAGCGATCGCACTGACATACCCCGGAGACGAGGGAACACAAAAAAGGGGACAAACATAACACCGTCTCGTCCGTATTTGAGGCGGTGTTGTGTTTCTCCCCTTCTGTGCGTCACCTCGTCTTCTGGGCTTCTCTGTGGAATAAAAGGTTGGTATAAATAGGGCAAACTTAAAACAAATTATTTACAGATTTACGGAGTGATTGAGCTCTCGTTACTCGTCATGTAGCCACGTATTAAATATTATTCGTGACAATAAATAAACAACCTTAAGCTTCATGTCACCATATACAATGAACCACATTCATAGCTACGGGCCACCAGATTCACCCACCAGCTAGTTAGAAGCCACGTGATATATTATTTAAACGTGCGTATCACGGCCCTTTCAGATACAGACGTCCGAGCGATATACTACGTTGTTTCTAGTTGGCTTGTAATTAAGCCTCGTTGCTTGTAGCTTTGGGTGTAGTTCAAGGTAAAGTAGAGAAGTATTGTAAGCAGGGCTGGTGCGTAAAATTTACAACGATCGTCAGCTCCAGGTCAAAGGTGTGACAATTCATCTTATCAAATGAAATGAATTTATTAAAGCAAGACCAATAAAAATGAATAATCTAGTGTGAGTTACTGGATCACAGGATAACATTTACAAGGTAATTTACTTAAGCCTTCTATGCTTCACATTGTCGCCTGTGCGTGCGTAATCTGACGGAAGGATTGGACTGTGAAGGTTGCGTGTGATTCGGGGTATTGTTTAAAGTTGAAAGGCCGTCAGACGGTCTATGATGTATCAATATTACTTCACTGGGGCGTCAGCAGTATTTTATAGCTTGGCATGTAAACAAAAATACATATAGCGAAGACGTTCTGCCGGGCCAGTTGACATATATGGCGCAGAGTAAACTTGTATACACAAACAGAGAGTGTGAACAGGAAGGAGTGGACAAGGACAAGCGCAACTTTCGACTATTTTTATTTGCGGTCAAGCGACCGCGAAAGGTTCAAAATAAGCATGTGCAGCAGGGTACAAATGAGAAAAATATATTTACAAAAATATAAAAATACAAGAAAATTTTCCAGCGTGCCAAGACACCTTCTAGATAAGCAAGTCTAAGTGCTGAATTTTCCTGCCTCGCTAAAAAAGGGCACTGTAGAACAAATTTTGAACACGACTACGGCTTTGACGTTTGGCTGGGAGTCGGTTCCAATCAGTGAGAGCACGACTCCTAGCCGAACGCTGACCCGTGGTATTGTCCGATCTCTGGTCTGCGGAGGCCTTCTTTAGTAACGCAGAAAAATCCAGCAATTAGTCTCTTTATTTAGAAGCTATTGACCAAATTCACTATCAAACCATATAAGAATTGAAAGTCACTGTAAAACAAAGCAACTAAAGTGTCGTTCTTGAAATGTCCCTTTTTTAAATAAAACGCTTCCATCAGCTATTTCGCTGTAGTATATCCACAGTTGCCCAAGATCTTGATCTCGTGAGATCGTGGAGCACAGATACATGTCCCACAATGCATGACCAAGAACGCATTTCTTTTATGTTTTACGGATATCTCATGCTCCCTTACGCTGTCATTGACGTAACGTCCCGTTTGAACAATGCAGGTTTTTGTACAGGAGAGCTAAATCTCGTACACCGCTCCTGGGGAACATTCCACAACGGTCTGGCACGCTTTTGTTGCTGCCCCGTGTCTTCCCTTTCGAAAAAAACAGCATAACGTTTCACAATATGGATTAAAGAACTTGAACTTTAACTGGAATTCTTTCTGGAAACCTGAAATTCAGTTTGCAGGCAAAGGAATAATTTCTGAAAACCTAAAATCCAGACAGAATCCAGTTCGATTTCTAGTTTAATAATCCAGATAGGGAAACGTTGTACTGTCTTTTTTTTTCAGTAGGGTTTTCTCTTTCTTTCTTTTTCAGAGGAAATCTTCGAACAAAGGTTTGCCAGCTTGCATAGCGCAGAAATCACGATAGACACATTGTACCCGTAGCGAACAGGTACAATAGGCCATCGTGTTACCCAGAAAGAAAATATACAGGGTGTTTCACGAAAGGTGGACAAATTCGATATTGCGAAAACTACGCGTCGCAACAAAAAAAGGCTTGTGTCTTTTTGGTCCTGGGCCAGGGGCCTATTTAGGAAAATTATTAAAGTCCGAGATAATTAAATTGTTAATTATTTTTGCGTAATTAACTTTTTTAATATTGTGTTTAAGGGCATAGTTTCAATCAGAAAATTGCTCAGCGTCATCGAGAAACACTAAATCAACAAATTGCAGAACGATAGAAGGCACGGGAAGCATTTTACGGCTTTCTGAAAAACCGTACAAATTCGACGGGTTTTTCAGTTTCGGTTTGTTATCGGAGCGCATCTCCGCCCCGGCAGCACCGCGCCCCGTGGAGAGAGAGTGCATCCAACCTCTGCTGCGCTGTCATCGCGCGACGCAGCAGAGGCTGGTTGCACTATCTCTCCACGGGGCGCGGTGCTGCCGGGGCGGAGATGCCTCCGATAGCAAACCGAAACTTAAAACCCGTCGAATTTGTACGGTTTTTCAGAAAGCCGTAAAATGCTTCCGTGCCTTCTATCGTTCTGCAATTTGTTGATTTAGTGTTCTTTGACGATGCTGAGCAATTTTTCTAATTGAAACCATGCCCTTAAACCCAATAATAAAAAGTTAATTACGCAAAAATAATTAACAATATAATTATCTCGGACTTTAATTAATTTTCCTAAAAAGGTCCCTGGCCCAGGACCAAAATGACACAAGCCTTTTTTCGGTGCGACGCGTAGTTTTCGCACATCGGATTTGTCCTGCCTTTCGTGAAAACACCCTGTACATCGCTAAATGGACCATGAAAGTATTTCTAACTTCTAAAGCCTTAGCTTTAATCCGCAACTCAAAAGCGAAACAATATATCACGTGGCCGTGAGGTCCTTTGGCACTGGAGGCGATGACTCCAAGCTTCCACCGTGCGTTTAAGGACACCGAGAAACTTGCCATCCTCAAGTGATAAGGGCCGTCACAGCACTCACTGGCCACGAACGGGAATTCGTATATTCGTCGACGGTTTGATCGTTGACGAGCGCATACGGCAGAGTTATGCAGTTCTCGTGTCTAATGAGTTAGCTGGGTTCGGCTCACGTGCTCGGGGCATCGCGGATGCATCAAAGTGAAAAAGCAGGGAACTTTCGAAGGAAAGGAGATACGAAATAGTCCGTTATATTTTTACACTTTTGTACCGAAACGCAGGATTCAGGCTTTCTACGCTCGTGTGCTAGCTTTATTTTGGCGCTCTAAATAATATGCGATTAGTACAATCCCAATTTATCTTAGCTGAAATTTAATTTCATGGTTCCTTCGAGTTTTTCACGGTGTAGCTCAGGATATCCATCATATATTAATAACAGTTCAATCTAATACATAATGTAGGTAACCAAGAGAAACCTGTTAAAACAACACAACCAACCCACCCTTGCTTCGTGAGTGCAAATATATAAAAAATACCTCGAGGTAGTAAAACATAAAAAAGCCACCCAGTATCACAAATAAAGATATAAACAAAATATTTATGGTATTATAGCGCACAAGCTGTTTGTTCAGATCGCGTAAGAAACAAAATTAATTCTTATGATCAAAACATCCCTACCTGTCGGATATCAGCGGATATCAATGATGTTTACTATAGACCCTTTCCATATTACGCCTTTCCTTGCTTTTGTAAGATTCCACCGTAACCTACACCTACACGAATTCGGATTCAATCTTAGGTTTTATTGTACGCATGTTTTGCGCAATCGCAAGAACAATACATATATACATGTAGCACATAGTTTCTGCAGCTGCGTATTAAATTACAAAAAAAATCAAAGCAAAGCAAACAAGAAGAAAAAATGTAGTTACATCACGGGGTGCTTGACCCCATGTAACAATCGAGCAATCACAGTGTTCCAATCCGTCCCGCTCAGAGCCAATGGAAGACATCTTTCGTCACAAAACGCGGTCTATCATGGTTCTTGTTGCCCCATCTTCGACGACAACTTGTGAAGTGCATTCTTAGACATTCCTTGCTTAGAACGCATTTGATAATGCCTACCCTCGTCAAACTAGCTTGGTAATTGTGCTTTTGTGCAACGTTAAAAATAAGGCACGATATGCGGGACATTGTTAACGGACGAGTGGTCCTTTTGTATACAACCGCGGAGGTACTGAAGAAGCTGTCGAGTCAGCAATGGATAAAAAAGAACACTCGTTTGCCCCTAAGATGCGAATACGTATAAGGTTTCCCATCTTTTATTCGAATGCTGTTAAAACACTTCGGAATACCGGTAGGAGTACTGGCACAATGAAGTCACTATTTGCGCTAAGTTCCATTTATTTCACTGCCCAATGATTCTGGAAGGCCTTACCTTGGCAACTGCTGTACAGAGCTTTCTCAGCACACGGTAAAGTTTAAATACTCCACCGATTGCGTTCGACGGCTTTGCATCTCCAAGAATATTTTATTTGCTTTACTTCTAAAATGTTTTTTTTGTAAAGCAATAACTTGTAATTCTTAAATCAAAACCAAGCGGTTCGTTATGAATGACACGTGCACAAACTACCACCAAAATATATTGTTTTGTCTGCCTCCATTGCAGGACAGCCATTTCGTCAAATAACCTTTCCCTCAAAACGTTCAGTCCCTGGATTGGCAAGCCTATCTTTGTGGCATAAATGATCGCAGACAAACAAAATGTGAAACGTTAAGCCAGTTAGGAAACGTTCGTAATTTTAAAGAAATTTTGCGTATCGTTGAGTTAATGTTTGTGCTGTGAGAACATTTTGCATTATCTTCGCATTTAGTTTTCCAGTATATGTTTTAAAATATGCTATGCAATTTTATCCCTCGCTTTGACTGTTTTGACTTCTCCGAGGAGCAAATCGACAAAAACGGAAAATCTTGACTTCTTTATTTGCAAAATATTAATTTTTGCATTTCTAAACTAGCTTTTTTCGATAGGATAGATATCAAATTCCTTGATTCTTAACGCGACCCGGCAGGCCAGTAGCCAGGATTTGCTGATAACGGATTATTCAACTCAGCATTTGTCCCTATTTAAAGAGATAACTAGGTAAGATTGTAAAAACGTTATAGGAAAAAAGTACTAAGGATAAGTCTTGTGTTCAGCTACATGCGTCAGTGACGTTATTGTGCACTATCTCATAATCCACGTTACAAATATGAGACTGTAAAACGATGCGCCAATAAAGATGCATCGTGTGCTATATGAGTACATGTGTACAAAATCCATGTGAAGATGCTTTCACAGATTTCGCTTCTAGAGAAACCCAAATCAAATACAGCTACTCTTGCTGCTTTCCAGGAGGATGCAAGCACTCACACTCGCCTTGGCCGTCGCCTGCACTGCGCTGCTGCAGCAAACCCAGGTTCAAGGTCGGTTCTGGGGCTGCCCGCCGGTGGATCATGAAGACGACAACGTTACCTACATACCCAATCCATTCAACTGTTCCACTTTCTTCCAATGCGTGCAGGTGAGGCGACATGATCAGCAGATCAGTAAACAACATTCGACGCATTATCTCCTGACGAGAGCGGAAAATACAAACAATGTTGCAGAGACCGCCCATAATGCACAACTTTGCCATCAGAAATAACCTGCAATTGCCTTGGCTAGTTTTCTGGCATTACTTACGTTACGTAGACGTTTCTTATTAGTTATCAGTGTCACAATCAGGTTTTATTCTGAACACGATAGAACAGAGCAAATTACGAGATTGAGTGTTTAGTCTCCAACATCACTGCCCCCGGTTACTGCGAATGTTTATAAAGTAATAAAATTAGATAGTGATTGCAACTTCATTAAAACATAATAAACGTAGGCAGCAGTCCGCTTCGGTGACGTAATTCATCGCCCTAAGGCTGTGGCTTCAGTAGGCCTCAACATGCTGAATGTGCGTTTTTTTCTTCCTTTGTTTAAGTAAAGTGTCCTGTTGCTTGAACGTTACTATAGCAAAGCCTTAAAGACATTTTGTAAAAACACCTTGAGTTCAAAAGGGGCTAAGATACAAAAATCATAAAAGTTAAATTATTATTCATACAACATTATTCATATAACCTTAAAACAAATGGAGCACTCTCTGTAAGTGAAACCATCTGCATGTTGTTAGCAAACGTCTTACGAAAGTTCGCGGAATTTTTTGGTATGCCCAGTTATTTTTTTCAGTTCAGACTAATTAAGACACTTTTATATTATTCGTTTAAAAACCGAGGTATGAATTGGAAAGCCGTAGAGCGCGTTGAGAAATACAAAATTAAGGTGTTTCTTCATGATACGTTTTGCGCACTTCTTTTTTTAGGGCAAATGGAATGCCCACAAAGGTTAGAAAAGACATATGACAACGCGCCAAGGCGTTGCCCTTGCAGCGTTCGTAGACGAGATCTGAAGGAACGCCGTCCATTTTATCACCGGCGCGCCATCCGAGACAGGGCTTCGTGTTGGTATAGTCCTTGAAGAGGCGCAACTACCTGCTGCCGCAAAGCCCTGTCTAGGACAGTGCGACGGGGATAAGGTAAACATCGTTATTTCAGAGCACGTCCAAAGGTCTTGTCACACTGAGGCCACACAAACGGCAACAGCAGCAGCAGAACATGTTGTCCAACAGTCAGGGCAACTTGTGGCTCGCTGCCCGTGTTGTCCGACATCCCTGTCACCTCGCAGCAACAGCAGCACAACGTGCACGACCAACGAAAATGTTGCCTCGGTATGACAGCTTTCGGTAAAAAAAACAGCAGCAACTTGTCTTGGGCAACGTGGCTGGCTGAGCGAATTCCGGGCCGGCCACGCGACAACAAAGATAGCTTCGATGGCACAGCTAGCTCCCTATCAATGTCTCTTTTAAGAACTTACTCAAATGAAGGCCTAGAAACCGTTACTTAACAATAATTAAGGCTGGTGGGCACCTGAAATAATTTGATGAATGCTTTTACTGCATAATTACGGAAAGCGATTGTCGACATGGTCACAGCTACGGTCGTGAACGTTTAGACTGATGTTGAAACTAAAACTGCCGAGAGACCATCCCACATTACTGCTAGTAAAATAAAATGTCATGCCTACTCCCCCGCTGATAAATTTCAATAAACATATTCCATGAAAGGAAATACTAAAAACCGAAGCATTAGGACGGCATCTCTGGTCATAATTTTAATGCTTGGAATTTTGAAATAACCTCTAACAGACACCTGAATTGATTAAAAAATCTCTAGGCCGTTTTGGGCCTACGAACAAATAAACGAACATATAACAGGAGGTAGGCAAATAGACTGTGTTGAAAAATATGTATTCCACCAATTGTTATGAAAGCCGATCGTGTCGGTGTCTCAGTTTTTAAGCACTGTTAGATAAGCTCAGCACAACGCTACAAAAAAAGCATTAGAAATAAGAGCTGTATGAACGAAAGAACCGTACAGAAACACTTCACACGGCGGTGACGTAAATCCTGAACATATATCAGCGGTCTCACTTTCCTCGGTTAGGGCTATCTGCTTCATCCGCAAATGAAGAACATTTAAATGAAATGAAGGGTGTAAAATACTCCTCGTGTCAAGTTTTTTAATCACAGTCACTGGTTGATGTTGTCCCGTAGTAATTTCTGGCCCTTCGAACGCACTAGAACTTTGTAGAATCACATTTCCAGCGACGTTGCGCCGCACACGAACAAAGCTCAACAACCAAAGGCGGAGTGCTCCCAGTGTTGGCCATGCCGTCAGCGCGGTGTGACGGAGTGTTCGGACAACAAATCGGCCAACACGGTTGCCGGGCGGCACGCAATATGTTGTGTGACTGTTGTTGTTTCCGCGGTGTGACAGAGTCACTGAAAACACGGTTTCACCGTGTTGCTGGATAGAGATTGTCCAACTATTGCATCAGTGTGACAGGGCCTTAAGCGCGACGCTCAGGCGCTTGTGTCACGTGGTGTATTTCTTTTTTATATTTCGCTGCCTTTCTTTTAAGGTTTACAATTAAGCGCGCAAAGCATATAATTTAGCAAACACCCTAGTTGAATGTTTTTCAATGCCCTCTACAACTTTTTAATTCATACTTCAGTTCTTAAACAGAGAATTATAAAGTGATCTAGTTACCATTAATTAATTAAATAACAAGGCGCACTGAAAAACACTTCGTGCACTTCGGTAAAACGCTTGAACGTACAGTTGGTTTCACCCTTGCCAGCGCTCCTTTTTTTAAAGTTTGGTACAAGCTATGTCGGACATCTGTATAACATGGCGAGGCAGGTAAAGGAATGAAATGCAAAGTTCCTCCTTCTACTCCCACGTTAACTTTGCTGTGTCAATCCAATCGAAAATAAATAGTGTCAAAAAGCAAAAAATTGCATTAGAAAGTTCATCTTGTAATAAAAAACTGGAACAAAATACCAATCCTGGTGGAACCTAGCAAAGAGAACGGGCGCAAAAGTCAAAGACTGTTCTCTCAACTAAATTTTGGTTGTTTGCGACAAACTTGTGCGATTTTAAAGCCCCAGTAATTGTATAAGATAAGATTGTAATGTTAATAAACTTTATCTGGCAACAAAGCGCGGCTATCAATACAGTGACGTTACCAGCATCCCCCCCCTCTTCTTTCTGTCCCGGTCAGGTGAACGTATAACCGGTAAAGCTATACACTAACCCCTGTTTGCTAACCAGTCGGTTTGCTCTGGCCGTACATAGCGGTGCAGTAGCATGGGTGATAAGGTGTGGGCAAAAAGCACCGCGTCTTCCATGGACGAACAAATGGGATGCGATATTTCGCGTACATATAAATCTGCAAGATTGTTTTCCCTTCTTTGGGGGAGGTGTACATTTTATTTTTACATCTTCTTCGCAAACGTTTTCTAGTTTCGTAGATCAATAAAAATGAACAAGGCTCTTTGCACTACAAAACTTTGCTTGAATAATGTTACACACGGCAATTCATTGCGCATTGTGGCCGCAGAATTGAATCTAAAGCGTGATTCACATGATGAGACTTTGCTCGCTAAATCATAAATTACGACGTCGCTGTGTATGCAACAAAAAAACGCCGAGACAGAGGGGCGATGCTCAACGTCGGAACTGAAAATTAGGCGCAGAATTAAACCATTTAAACCAGACACAACAAGTCGGCGATCGCCACCGGTTTGTGTAGACAACATTACCTTGATTATATAGTTTATGCCAAGCCGATTTACTCAAAACGCACTATGAATTTACGAGTCTCTAGAGGCCTAGGATTACTTCTTATCGCGAGTACTGTGTTGACGGCGCTCATAATCTTGACGTGGTCTGAGGGCTGTTTAGACGCACTGAACGTGGTCCGGAAGTCTGGAACACTTGATAATTATACGACCTTCATAATAAAACAATAGAGATTTATCTCACGATAACAATTCTTTTTGAATTCACCTCAAATTTCATCCTTCCCAGGTGATCGTGGTCGGACGGCGTCCAGTTTTTTTCTTTTTGACATAACTTTTTATGACATATCGGGCAAAGCAGGAAGCACGTGAAGACTGATCTTGACACATTCCCAAGTTATTTCAGTGCAGCCCTTGTCTACACAATAATAGGGCGTTTTGACGAAAAGGCAGGTTTCCACCAAAACAACCTAGACACTAAAACGTATTACACACTTAATGGTGTAAATCAACTTCTCCCAGAGCTAACACCCTAAAGTGTCATAGCAACACACTTAGAATGGTAATGAATACCCAAACATTAGAATGCGGAAAATCTTAGCAGCATCCTAGGGATTTCATTTGACCAGCGGCAAGAATAAAAACAACGAGCATCATATATTGTTTTTAAAAAACCAAAAAACTGGAAATGCATACACAATGAATCCCGCACGAGAGAAGAATCATGAACCTGGTGTTTGCTCGAGAATGCAAATATGCAAATTTGCATGCTTACCGCCTCGCAAGTATGAAGTCTACAAATATATTGCTTTGGCATCGCCAATATTTCATGTACTGCATAATGTATATCTGAGCTCATGGAATGTATCTACAAGTATAAAGCATTGGTGAAGGGAAGAAATCGTGATCGTGCTGAACAACCTCGGCCAAAGCGGATCTCAAGTATTACGAGCACCGTTCAAAAAGAGTATTCACCTTACTTTTCTATATCACACTTCCCCACGCCCTATTTGCACCCTTCAAAGGGAAGGGTGTTCAATAAAACGACACCCTCTTCTACAATTCAGAAGAGTTGTTTAGGTCAAAATAGTGATTCTGAACGGGTGAACGGGTGTAATTATTTGGAATAGCGCTTTTACACACTTAGGGGTGTAATATTCCTTAGCTTGTAGCAATGACCATCCTACATGAAGTTTTTTTTTTTTTTTGCCACATCTTAAATTGGAGGTGCGACTCAAGTAGGCCCCCACCGTGGCATTAGGTAAAATATTTGAGAATCTGGAAAGGAGTCATCTCTTCACGTGCCCCATAGAAAAAAATATAAGCACCTCGAAAGGAGATGGAGGGGTTGAATACAATATCATCGACACTTTCAAACAAGCCGGCCAAGTTAAATGGGCAGTTCTATGATCAAGCAATCAAATTGAATATATTAATTAATAGGCGGGTTAATTCAACAAGCTTAGTAAATAATCTACTCATTTGGCCTACCATAACATGTCGTGAATGTGAAAAACGACATGGAACATAACGTGGTGGAAAAAGAACATGGCTACTCATTAACGAGCGCAAGTCGTTTACAAATTAGAAACAAAACGAAATTATTGCATTTCTGAATATTCAAAAATAAAATATACTTGAAGGCATTTCTAATAGAACAGAGGCAAAATTTTTAGGCCAAATGCATATGCAACGCAAACACACGGGTTTCATGGTGTTTACGTTTTTCAGGGTACACCGGTGCTGATGGAGTGTCCACCGGGTCTTCATTTCAACGAGTTACTAAACGTATGTGACTGGCAGTGGAGGGCACAATGCACTGAGTTGCCTCGTCCACCCGCGATAAGACCTAGACCAAAGATCATAACACCCGAGGAAACAACAACTACACCTGAACCCGAACAAGTTCAGACTGAAAAGATAATAATTAAGAAGGTTGTCAAGGAGATCGTTAGGCCAACTGATCCGCAGCCCGACTCCGAAACTGGTCATGTTTCTGAGCCAGCAAAGGAACCCGCCGTTGAGCCTGTGAAGGAACCGGCAACTGAACCGTCTATAGAACCCGCTGCAAAGCACGAAAAAGAACCCGCTGGAGAACCTGCCGAAGAACCTGCTGCGGAACCGGCTGAGGGACCAGCCGTGGAGCCTTCCAAGAAACCGGCTGCTGAACCAGCTGAGGAACCCTCTGCCGAACCCGCTGCCGAGCCCGCTGCTGAACCCGCTGCCGAGCCAGCTGTAGAACCGGCCGCTGAGCCAGCTGCCGGAACCTGCTTCTGAACCAGCCGCTGAGCCAGCTGCTGAACCAGCTCTCCAACCCACTGGTAAACCAGCTGCTGAACCGGCTACTGGACCAGCTGCTGAACCGGCTGCTGAACCAGCTGTTGAACCAGCCACTGAGCCAGCTGCCGAACCCGCTGCGGAACCCGCTGCTGAACCAGCTGCACCTGCTGCTGGAGCCAGCTGCTGAACCGACCGCCGAGCCCGCTGTTCAACCCGTCACTGAACCCGCTGCTGAACCTGAAGAAGTTCAGACTGAAAAGATAATAATTAAGAAAGTTGTCAAGGAGATCGTTAGGCCAACTGACCCGCAGCCCGCCTCCGAAACTGGTCATGTTTCTGAGCCAGCAAAGGAACCCACCGCTGAACCCACCGCTGAACCAGCTGCTGAACCCGCTGCCGAACCTGCTGCCGAACCCGCTGCCGAACCCGCTGCTGGAGCCGACTGCTGAGCCGGCTGCTGAGCCAGCTGCTGAACCGCCCTCTAAACCAGCTCCTGAACCGGCTGCTGAACCCGCTGCCGAGCCCGCTGCCGAACCTGCTGCCGAACCCGCTGCCGAACCCGCTGCCGAACCCGCTGCCGAACCCGCTGCCGAACCCGCTGTGGAACCCGCTGCTAAACCAGCTGCTGAACCAGCCGCTGAGCCAGCTGCCGAACCCGCTGCGGAACCCACTGCTGAACCAGCTGCGGCACCTGCTGCTGAACCAGCTGTTGAACCGGCCGCCGAACCCGATGTTAAACCCGTTGCTAAACCCGCTGCCGAGCCGGCTGTGGAACCGGCCGCTGAACTCGCTGCCGAACCAGCTGCTGAACCCGCTGCTGAACCAGCTGCAGAACCTGCAGAAGAACCTGCCGCTGAACCGGTCGCTCAGCCTTCCGGAGGACCGATTTCAGACGCAGATGCCAAACCAGCTCCCGAACAACAGGATGACGAAGTCGTTAACATCGATGCTAAACCAGTCGCAGTCAGCTACTACGACGATACAGTGTAGCCTTCTACCTAACTCAATAAATGCCTGACTTCCGGGTTCCACTTTTAATTTAATTCCTATTGCCTTCTACGCTTTTAATAAAAAGAAAATACCAGCAGTAACCCCGGATATCTTTTTCATGTTGTTTGACCTTTTTCAACAATGTCTGTCACTATTAGAGTTGAGAGCTGTCATAGTTTCTAAAAAAAGTTCAATTCTCATTCAAACGACTTTGCATTTGATTGGACCGCTGACCGGACAAATAGCACTACGCCTTGGTGAACGAACTGTATGTGAGGAGCGAGGAACGACACGGAGACAGATGTTAATTTACCAAAAAAAACTTTACTTTAAAAGCTCTAAAAGGTAAAAGAAATTAACACACAGTCGGGATGCGCGAGAACATTTGACACAGCGTACCTTCGAGGTGCGAGGAACTTAAAAACTGCCACTCCTAGCGCGCAAGTGCGAATTCAAAGTATCGAAAATCCTTCTCAAGAATATCTAGGCATTCACAAGCCCTCGGATTTGTTATATAGACTTTTTCTAAGGGCGCAACATTCTTAAATATCGCGGCATTGACGACGCCGACCAACAGCTTAAATCATGAAATACCGGCTGGTTGTGGCGGGAGAACTGTCTGGGTAGACATTGGTGTGGGTATGGGGGAACTTGCTAAATTTGACCATGGTGGGCTACAATAACTTGAATGGAACTTGGCCGGCTAAATCGAGCTGGTTAACCACAGGCCATTACCTTGCCTCCTCGAAAGAACGAGCGCTAAGGCGGTAAAGTGTTTGATTGAGTTTCCACAACAAAAGAATACATGAACAGTTTAATGTAGTCTATGCAGGTAAGCTCTCGGAATGTGATAGCTGCATTTTGAGTGGTGGCACGTAGATGTTTTCTTACCCTTCACATGCCATGGAGCAATAGCATACCTTGCAGTGATAACCAAATCGGAGCACGCTCACCGGGTTGGAATCGGTCCGCTGGCGTTAGACGAATTAGTAGTGAGCATAAACGTGACAATGAGTTTGATACAGAGCCCTCGCGTTTCACGCGCGGATTCAGGTGACTTCATGAAAAAGAACCCTTGGGGAAGATGTGAAGCTCAGAAACGTTTTAGCAAAACTCGCGCTGTAGCTCTTGTGCGCATCGTGCTCATGTTATGTCCGAGAAGTCATGGTTAGTTTCATTGCGAACAAGCATTATGCAAAAATAAGATAGGGACAGCTAGGCCCAAGGTTCGTTCAGTTCGCGGTCCCATGCCAGTGTGTTCACGTTTCTCGCGCGCTTGCACAAACTTCGATGCTCATCACTGGTTGCGCGGTTCCTGATGATGGTGGCTTTTGCATTGACAGGTGAATTTTTCCACCCTAAACGAAACCTTATACTGGTCAGGGGGACGTCTGACCTTTAGCGGTCGCAGTTGTCTAGAACCTGGCGACAGGGTTGTTGCACATGGTGTAGTTGCAGTCATCTTATGTGGAGCTTATGGTTCACAAATGTCGCCTCTCACGTCCCATTCGGCTGGTTGAGCAGAGGTCTTTTTCGCCTTCGTTGTCTTCGGATGTGGTTCAAATGACATCCTACCTTGCCGCTGGGAGACTCAATGAGTCAGGAAAGTGAACCGATACGACGCATCATCTGGCCCTGCGCCCAATCCGGCTCGGTCAGGAATTGTCCCTAACGTACTTTCTCCCTCTGGAGAAGCGTTGTGCTGGATTGAGCTTGTCTTGATTGTCCTTGACATTCACATCGGTCTTCGGCCTCATCAAGTCGAGAGGGAAGGATATTTCTCGGCTGAACATTACTTTCGCTGGTGGGATTCTTGTACTGTTGCGGGCAGTGTAATATGTCAACAACAAAAAAATGGGCCAGTCGACGCTGTATGCTGCCTGTTGTGTCTTTCATGAGTGCCCTCTTGAGTTGCGCGACATAGCGTTCTGGACTTGTCTATTTGTCGCAGGGTTATATAGTGCGTCTGTCATAGCTTGTGCACCGTTTAACTTGCAGAAATCCTTAACCTCGTTAGAGATGAACGAACTTTCGTTGTCGGACACCACTTCTTATAATATGCCAAATATTTCAAAGAGGCTTTGTATTAGATCATTGACAGCTGTAGGTGTTGCCTGAGGTACCTGACGACTTTGTACAGACGTGTACTACAACTAAGTAGGTCTGCCCGTGTACTGGACCAAGAAAGTCTAGATGGATTGTGTGCCAGGGTGTCTCTGGACGTTCCCACACAAAAATCGGTGCCTTAGGTGACGTTTTGTTGAGCTTTGGCATTTACGGCATTGCTCTACTGTTTCTCAATCTCGTTGCCAAGTCCCGGCCACCATACGTAGCTTCATGCGCACTATTTCATCGCCATCATGCCTCTGTGCCATGCATGTCTAAGCGATAAGAGATGAGAACGTGTCGTGCTTGGTACAATGCTGTGACACGAGATCCCCAGGTAAGGCATCCTTCATGAAGTGCCAGGGCTGTGTCTGTCCGTCGGTAAGGCGTGAACTTTTTCTTCGGTGAGTTTGCTCACTGTGTCATTCTGAACGGCGGCGTACAGATCATCCAAAGTGTCATCTTGCTGTGTCAGACGTGCTATCTTTCTGGCAGTGAATGCTGGACTCAACAAGGCTTGAAACATTATTATGCCACCCGATGAGGACCCTTCGCCGTCGCCTTCGGGTTAATGCAGTCTACTTAACGTGTTAACATTCTGGTGGTGCTTTCCTTGCCTGTAGGTGATGTCGTACACTGTTAGCAAAAATAACACGCCCAGACGTGTAAACCGTTGTCCCATAGCGGACACGTCAAAACGTGTTCGTTTTACACGCAGCCATGTGTGTTATTCGTCTACACACGAGGTGCCGTGTAAGCTTAACACGCTACACCGTGTCTGCCTTCCGCGAAACACGGTTTGAGCGTGTTCCTTATGAAACATGGCGGCCAGCAGCCGAGAACAGGCGAGAGACGAGCCCAGCGAGCCGCGCGCCTTTCAGCCGAATTGAAAGCACACAGGACGCGTTTGTTCTCGTTCGATGTCTTTTATACACAGTAAACAGTCTCCAAGCGGCGGACGTAGCTACGTGCAAAGGTACGTACGATCATATGCGTCGTCGAGCGCGCTCGGCGTGACGTGCGGTAGCTATGCAGTGCCACTGGCGATTGCTCGCTAGAGCAGAAAAGCACCGAATGTCGAGACTCACATGGATCAATAGCTCGAGCAAACTACTCTGCAATCTGGCGGTAACTTGCGCCACCTAGCAAAATATTCTGGCGAGACCGTGAAACTGATAACAAAAGACGAAACGCTGTTAATACGCTAGCGAACGATCACGAGCTAGACAGCAACCCTACAAACATCGTCAGGACAACATGATTACCACGTTACTAGCAGCACCGACATGTACACCAATACACAACAACCGACACTGCGCCCGACACTTCCTACTCGACATTCATTTCTCCCCGCGGCGCATATAAGCTTGACATGTGCGGGTGAGCTCTTTGGTCGCTGACCGTTACAGATTTATAGAAGAAGACACAAAACACGGCGCAATGGACAGCCGTGTGTTAGAACTGTTTGCATTTAAAAAGTCTGGAGGCAAAATCTATAATGTTAGTCCGTTGCGACAAATAACGATATATTAACAATAAATCTTAAACCGGTCATGAAAAAGTTCAAATTTTTGTTATTTTCTTGCTTGACCAGTGTTATGAGCACTCCGACTAGCTTGAATCAGATAGAAAAACAAATTATTGGGATTTTGTCATTACGTATACAATAATAAATGGAAATGATCCTTGCGCAAAGCATTTTTTATATATTTTTGTGAAGGACATCCGCCCAACACTTCACTTCCGCTAGTTGCAGTACGGGAGCAGACGCCTTCACTTTTGGGGCGTTTTGATGCAGTTTGTTGTCGTATGTCGTGTCGGTGTCGAGTGGAGTGGTGGGGCTTGGGAGTTTGTGACCGGTGTTATTCGTGATCACTGGTGTGGCGCTGATGCGTCGTTTTTTATACTGCTACCCACCACCCCGAACTTTGAAGATTCACGGGCCCGTAGCACTGCATTATGCTGAATCGCGAGCTCCTTCTCTGTTGACGTCGTTTTCCTGGTACCACTCGTGGATACTGCAAGCGTTTAAACAGTGTGCACCGTCTCGCCTACATCCCCGGTGACGTACTCGACCTGTTGAAACTTATTGCTTCCGTCATTTTGGAGTACGCAAGGCAGTTATCTCGTTGCTCTGGTTTCGGTTATAAAAGCAAGGCAAAACGCTCGTAGTTCTCGCCCTCAGTACACGTTGGACATCTTCCACACTTTGACACCGGATAACTGGATGAACGAGGATTTACATTTACTTCAGAGGTCACTCTCGCCGCTTCCTCACCGTTGAGCAGCAGGATCAGCTGGCGACAAGCCGCGGATGAAAGGCTTGAGCATCAACAGCCCAAGTGCACTCGGTGCCGATGCGGGCGATGCGGGTTTCTGTCAACCGGGAGGCCAGCACAAACCGTGACCGTTCCAGCTCTTCGTCATGACACGGTGTTGCAGAGAGCAGGGTAAAATACAACTACACGGACCACCGAAGCAAACGCACTGCTATCGTAAATCTTGGCTTGTGATTGCGCCTTTGTAGATCATCTTATTCGTTTTGCTGGAGAGACGCAAACGACGGGCATAACAAAATCGCTTGCATATTCCGCATACCTCGCAAAAGCATTTACCCAGTCACCTTGCGAAAAGCGCGAAACACGGAGTCCGCACCGTCCTAAGCTTCCCCTGTCTTTTACCTGCTTTAGAGCAGTTTGTACCTGCTAGTAGATATGCCTACTGAAACTGAAACAGGGCAGTGCCAGAGAGAAAAGAGACAAAGTTGGGAAAGCTTGCTCGCTCTCTCCAATTTCTCAACTCTCAAGTGATTGTACCATAATAAATGCACCAACGCCTCTTCCCAAAATAAAGAAAAAGCACTACGTTCACTACGTAAAAAATTGTCTCAGTTCATGCATCTGTGGGCAGGTAGGAAATCTTGCCCTAATTTATTCACACCGCATGATGAGCGCAACAAACTCGCACGCGATTTACAGGAAAATATCGGTGGTGACTTAAGTTTCCCTGAAATTCTGTATAACCGGTCGTTTGCAGGACCGAATCATCTACTCGAGCGGTGTGCGTCGCTGTGCAAACACGTCGCTGTGCAAACGCAGTACAACACGAAGCATAAAAACGGCAGATTTAGGACAACAATCCCGAGTCTATTGTTCAATTAAAACGACGTAATTTTGTTGAAAACGCCCGCAGCTTTTTACTCGCGGTATGCGTCGGGATACTTCCACATTTTGAAACGGAACGAAGGAAGATTTACTTTTAAAAACGCTCGCTGCGTCCTCCCGGACCAGCTGGACCGGATCAGCTGACGACGACGGGACTGAACCCGTTGAACCTCAACCCCACAACAACCAATTTGCGCTCCGTGTTAGTGTGGGTTTCTAACTCCAAGCACCACACCACACACCACGAACGTTTCAGCTCTTTTTCGCATCGCCGTGTTGCACCAAACAGAACGATATCGCCGAAGTCAACGCAGCGCTGTCGTGAACCTTGGCTTGTGGTTGCGCACTCGTGCACCCTGTGACTCCCTTCGCTTTCAAAGCACACACGGCGATTACGATTGATACTTTCCGTCTTCCGGGAACATCACATGGCACTTCTCCGGTCACGTCTTCGCTGCATGTGCTCGCAAACCGCGAGCTTCTCGCGTCCCGACAAACCAAAACAATACCGGCGCCATGTTGAACGTGCGTTGTTGCTATATTTTCTCCGACCAAACGGGGAGGGGGGGGAGTGTTGAGATACGGGAAAAGGGGAAAAGGGGTTAAAAAAAGCAACGAAAGCAAACCGGCTCTAGCTTCCAGTGTACATCGGCGTTGTGCCGTGGCCAGATTTTCTCCGTCAGCTCTAACTTAAACATGACCTACAGATGCAGCAACACTGGCCACCGCGAAGCGCCGTAAATTCTGAGGAGGGTGCATGGGAAGCGGCGGCACCTTCGCTTGCAGTTAAAGAGTTGAAGCCAAAACGAAACCAACTGCAATGTCACGTGTTCAGATCGAGGGCACGCTTTTTATATGCATTTTAACTGTTTAGAACAAGTAATTAGACCCATAACTTTATTTGTGGTGTGTAAGAAACTATTGTCAAGACCCCTAAAATAAATACAAACATGGGCGACAAGAGGGAAGCCGCACTGCCATCGACCAGAATCAATGGCAGGAATGGCAGCGAGCGCGGTAAGCGCGGGGTTCGCCCCGTCAACGACATGGCGTAATTGCTTTTGGTGCATATCTGTCTCCGAGGCATGTTTCTTTCCGCGGCATTTGTCTCGACGGTCCTCTCTAGGTGTGTCCCCAAGCATTCCGGTGCTTCAATAGCCGGCAGTGCTGCGGTCGTCGCCGGGGGTGATCCGTGTTTTCGAGGTCGGCTACACGGCTATGCGTGTATGACCGAACCAAAACACGTTTTTTACAACCTCGCATGATTTTTGAATGAATTGTCCATTACTCAACGTGTAAATTTATGGTAATTTGTGTAAATAGCGTGTTTTTCACCCCAAATGTTTACCAAATACACGGGACTTGCTAACAGTGTAGCCATATGCAGACAATCTGATGCACCATCTGGTCATATGTGGTGACAGAAGTGGAGCTGTCGGTTTCTTCGCACCCAACATACCCAGCATATGTTGATGGTCCGTGTTTAACATCACCCTCTTACCAGCGACGTACTTGTAAAATTTCTCGGCTGCAAAAACCACAGCAAGACCTCGGTCCAGTTGAGCATAGTTTCGTTGCTCTGATTTCAGCATTCGTGGAGCGAAAGCGATCGGTACCTCCCTTTTCTGGTCATCATGTTGAGACAGAACTGCTCCCACGCCGTAAGGCGATGCGTCGTATAAAACACAAAGTTATTTTTCTTCGTCATAGTGTGCCGACACTGTCTGTTTGATGATCAAGTTTTTCAGTTGTTCAAATGCTTTCTGGTGCCTTCTTCCCCTTCTCCACACAGTGCATTTCTGGAGGAGCTAGTAGAGGCAGCTGGCGATGACTGCTCTGTCCTTCAGGACCCTGTCATAGAAAGCAAGCATGCCCAGGAATGTCTGCAAGGCTTGTTTAGCAGTCATTGCAGGAACATCTACAATGGCTCAGAATTGCTCCCCTGTAGTGTGGACCCCTGCTTCGTCGATTGGGTGTCCCAGAAAAAAGACTTGTCGAACCCCAAAATAGCACGTGGCACTAGCAAAATATAACTTCCACGGCGGAGGTTGTACTTTTCCAGTTGCTTCAGGACGGCTTCCAGCCGAGAAGCCTGTCCTGTGGCATCCTTGCCCTGATGATTACATCGTTGAGATAAGCCCAAATGTTTGAAATGCCCATCATCAGCATAGACTTGATAAAGCGTTGGAAAATGGGGGTGCCACGGAGATCCCAAAAGAGAAAGTACTTTTACCTTGTAAAGGCCTTTCGGCGTGTTGATGTTCAGTACTTCTGCAGTTCCTGGCGTTACGCGAAGCTGCTGACACGCTTGTACAAGACCGAGTGCCGAAAATTCTACTGCCGCTCAAGTGGCTGCCGACTTCGTCTGTTGTAGGAACGTCGATAGACTGCCTTCTTTGCTGTTAGGTTGACTGTGCAACGATAGTCACCACAGATGCGTAGTGTGCCCTTCTTCTGGTTGTGGTTCTGGATCAAAGTGATCTTTCAAGACTTGCACAATCTCGTCGAAGCTCACCTGGCCGGGCTGATGAGGTTGGATGTGAGCGCAGACCACATTGTATGTCTCTGCCCCACACAGTGTTAATAATCTTTGTCGCCAATCGTTATGTCCGAGAACTTGGAAATCATAGTTAGTTTAATTACGAACAAGCATTATGCAAAAATAAGAGACGGCCAGCTAGGCCCAACGTGTGTTCAGTTCAAGGTTTCGCGCAAGAGTGTTCGCGTGTCTCGCGCGCTTGTACAAGCCCTTTTGCTCATCGCTATTCGCGCGGTTACTGGTGATGGTAGCTTTTCTGATTGCGGCGCATCAATTATGCTTAATAAAATAATTTCTGCACCCGACAATGACGCAGTGAATGCCAAACAACCGTATAGATTTTCGAAAATTGTAACACAATAAAAAAAACAATACTCGGAACTATCTAGGACATCGGTCTCTATGCCTTTTCGTCCATATCGAAAGCAAAAAGTAGGGCTTGTGTTCCTTTCTTTACACCAGCTGATGCACATCCCCTTGCCTCTTACGTTTCATATATGCACCACCACTCACTGACATGGTAACCCAGGACTGGAGGAAAAACGGGACGGACAACACAAGCCTGTATTGTCCGTCCCGTTTTCTCTCCGCTCCTGGGTTACCATGTCAGCATTGAACCACCTTGCCTTCACACTCGCTTTAGTTTCAACAACCACTAGGCCGAGTGCACATTAAAAAAATCTACTATCGCCCTTGTGACTCACATGCGTGCTGGAGGCGAACG
Organism: Ixodes ricinus; assembly: GCA_037355805.1. Lineage (NCBI taxonomy): Eukaryota > Metazoa > Arthropoda > Arachnida > Ixodida > Ixodidae > Ixodes > Ixodes ricinus. The sequence goes on along the minus strand of JAZHYW010029800.1, from coordinate 82,032 downwards.
ACTGCCCGCCATGTTTTCAAAAATGCTGTCTGTTTCGAAGTGAACCTTGTTTTATAGTGAGGGTCAGCGGCGTAGGCAAGGGGAGGGCGTTTGGGGGGTCGCGCCCCCCCCCCCAAATGTCAAAATGCCCCCTCCCCCTCCCCTCCGGGGGCCCGCTCGCTCCCCTGCTCACGCAGTCGGTTTTGCACGGGCATGGAGCAAAGGGGGAGCGCGGATGTCCAACTTATATGCTTTCGGGAAAAGTGTTTTTGGGGTAGAAAATGCTCAAATAAATAAAATAGGCAATATTTCTTCATTCATGTTTATTTGATGGGATGCGGAACTTGATCTCAGATATATAGAGAACGGATATTTCGAAACATTTGTGGGGTGAAGGATGGCAATTTCAAGGCAAAGTATATCAAACTAACCTCACTAAAATACACAGTTCAATCAAACCAAAGCGAACATAATAAAACGAACACATGGTGATAATATAAAACAATGTCAGTGATGTAAGGAATATTAAATATATTTGTAAAAATAATTGCACTGTAAGCAACGGGTGGCGCTGCACTCACGCACACCTTGAGTACTGATCAGAATTACGTGCTTTCGGCTAGAAATTACCACGAATAAAAAAGTAACTGTGACAAACTATTTCAGAAAGCAATTTACAGGCTCTATTGATCATCTCATTTATGCCAAGCGCCTACACATTAAGATGCAGCCGCCTGCGTTCACGGCAAAGAATATCCAGGACGTCCTCCGCTTGAACTTCAATGTCGCGGTGAACATTCAAAAGCGCTAGACCGAGCAGTCGCTCATTCGAAGTGGACGCTCTCAGGTATGTTTTCAACCGTCGTAGTGAAGAGAACGAGCGCTCAGCTTCCGCCGTTGTTACGGGCAGAGTCGCTGAGGTCATTCTTGAGGAGACGATGGACGTTTGGGAATAGGGCCTCCGGACAGAGGGCGACCGCCTGTAGCGCAGACGTGACGGGCGTTTCACGTTTCTCCCTCTTGCATTTGGCAGCCCATATGAGCAGCTCGCATTGGAGTTCAGGAACTGAAACCAGGCCAGAATAGAGCTCCGAAAACTCTTCAGCGCCGGGAGCAGCCCCGCTTTCCGAGATCTTTGCAGGCAGAAGCGACGAAAGTAATTGCAACGTACGCCGGTGCTTTTTAAATCTCCCATCTAACTGCGTGCTCAGGTAATCCATGAAAGAAGGAACAAGGAGTGCTTAAAATTCTCTTCCATGCTTCCAGCGGGAATGTTAGAGCGGTGACGTTGCCAACTTGTTACTCGCGGCATCTGAATTTCAACTTCCGCTGTCTCGGCCATTTTAATGGCGGCTTGACATATTGCCTAGTGTTTGTGCGTGGACGCTTGCTCTAATTTTTCAGCGTCAAGATTTCTTTTTTTTGCTGTTTAATTTTTTGTGACAGTATAGCTAATCTTTTTGTTTTGTCTGGCCGGCACGCGTTGGTAATGCAGTGGTACCTCAAAAAGCGGAGGGAGTTGTGTGCTGTGAGGAAGCTTTTAAAGTTGGTGGGCCGCAACTACGACGACAGTAGAACAGTGAGCCACCACGCCCGTATTCCTGTAAATGAAGCCTGCTCCGTTTTGAAAAATGAGAATGCAGCTTTCCCCGTTTTATCTTAACAGCGCCTCCCTAACCTTTGCGTGAGCGTCCGTACCGCCGAGTTCACTCTGCTTCGTCGTTGGGGGGGGGGGGGGGGGCGGTAATGTCGTTGAACCGCTCTCCCCCCTCCCGAAATAAAATCCTGGCTACGCCACTGGCGAGCGGGTATCTCAAACTGTCGTCTAAGTGCTTGCGAGTCACCGAGGCTGGAAAGATAAACAAGAGAGTCGAGCCTATCTCTCACCAGTGTTTTTGTGCGTAAAGAAATGCTTTGTGCGTAAAGATTGACTTTAAGTCGTAGAAAATTTGCTTACTTTTGACAGTTATTTTTATTTTTATTTTTGAACTTTACAATGGTGCACAATTTTAGCATCATGCAGTGGAATTGTCGCGGCCTTTTTCGTAACATTGATGACATACATTTTTTTCTTGATGAGCTCCGTCCTGTGGCCTTGTGCCTACAGGAGACATATCTGAGTGACACCCACACAAAAGTGCTACATCGTCATCAGGTTTTCCGAAAGGACCGCATTTCCTCAAACCCTTCGGGTGGTGTAGCAGTGGTAGTACAGAGTGGAGTAGCCTGTGCTCCAGTCCCTCTACAGACTCCACTTGAGGCAGTTGCTGTTCGAATTCTTCTTGACCGCCTCATTACCGTTGTATCGCTCTACTTGCCACCCAACACTCCACTGCATTTGCAAGAACTTCAGGGACTCGTCGGCCAGCTGCCCGAGCCCTTTTTAATTCTTGGCGATTTTAATTCCCACCACCCCTTGTGGGGTAGTCCTCGACAGGACTCTCGTGGTGGAGTCATTGAACGACTTTTATTATCATCCGGGCTATGTCTTTTGAACAAAAAAGAAGCAACATTTTTTAGTGCCGCCCATAACACTTTTACAGCTATTGATTTGTCCTTATCATCACCATCATTACTCCCATGTTTTTCATGGCAAGTTTTAAACAACCCTTTTGGCAGCGATCATTTTCCCATTATTTTAGAAAGCGTTAAACCGATTCCATCGATTCCGACTCGCCTTCCTAGGTGGAAGTTAGAGAATGCCGACTGGTCTATTTTTGAATTAGAGGCTGTGATTGATCCATCTTTGCTTCGTACTATGAGTCCCGACAATGCGACAGTTTATGTCTCTGAATGTATAATTAGTGCGGCTTCGAATTCTATTCCTCAAACATCTGGACATCTTCCTAAGAGGTGCAAACCGTGGTGGACTAAGGAGTGCACAACCACTCGCAAGGACCAGAATAAAGCCTGGGGAGTTTTCCGTCGGTACCCTACCAATCAAAACCTAATTGCATTCAAGAAAAGTAGGGCTAAGGCGAATTGGACACGAAAACAGGCTAAAAGGGTTTCATGGACGAAATATGCGTCTTCTATAAATAGCCTTGTTCCAGCGAAGGAAGTGTGGGACCGCCTGCGAAAAGTCCGAGGAGACTACCAACCCTTCCGAATTCCTCTTTTTCCCTTGCCTGCCGTATCTCTCAAAGATCAGGCAAATGTTCTTGGTATGCACTTCCAGCATGTATCTAGTTCTTCCAACTTTAGTGTAAAGTTTAAGAAGTTTCAGTCTACTGCTGAAAAGCAATCAATCTCGATGTCAGGATATGACCGGGCAGCTTACAATAGACCGTTCAGTATGTGCGAACTGGAAGTGGCGCTTGGTGTAAAAAAGCAGTCTGCACCAGGTCCAGACAGGATTCATTACGAAATGCTGAGGCACTTGTCCCCAGCATCATTAAGTCATTTGCTTATGTTTTTTAATCATCTATGGAAAGTAGCTGCTTTCCCTCGATGCTGGAAAAGCGCCCACATTATTCCTCTTCTGAAGCCTGGTAAAGACCCCTCTCTTCCGGCGAGTTACCGTCCCATTGCGCTCACTAGTTGTCTTGGGAAGACCTATGAAAGGCTCATCAACCGGCGTCTGGTGTATTTTCTGGAGGAAGAAAATATTTTGGACATTAATCAGTGTGGATTTCGGGAGGGACGATCAGCCACAGACCATTTGGTTCGTTTGGAGACTTTTATCCGTGAGGCATTTGTACATCGGCAGCATTGTGTCTCGGTATTCTTCGATCTGCAAAAGGCCTATGATACCACATGGAGGTATGGAATTCTTCGAGATCTGCACAACTATGGAGTACGAGGGCGCATGCTCCAGTGTATACAGAATTTTTTAAGTGACCGGACTTTTCAGGTCCGCTTGGGTTCTACACTGTCTGATGTGTTCCCTCAGGAAAATGGAGTCCCTCAGGGAGGAGTTTTAAGTGTTACTCTGTTTGCTATAAAAATTAACAGCCTTGCGAGTGTGATACCACCGTCTGTGTTTTACTCATTGTATGTGGATGATGTGCAGATCTCCGTTTCTTCTTGCAACCTCTCCAGCTGTGAACGACAACTACAACTTACAGTCAATAGGATGAGCAAATGGGCAGATGAAAACGGCTTCACTTTTTCTCCCGAAAAAACTGTCTGCGTTCCCTTTTCGCTCCGCCGGGGATTGTCGCTTGATCCTTCCTTGCATTTAAACCACATTAACATACCTGTTCACCAGGAACACAAATTTCTGGGCATAATTCTCGACAAGAAACTCACTTTTGTACCTCATTTGAAGGAACTGAAGCGCAAATGCTTAAAGTCATCGAACATTCTCAAGGTGTTGTCCCACAACTCGTGGGGATCTGACAGGCGCTGCCTCCTGCGACTCTACAATTCCTTAGTTCGGTCTCGCCTTGACTATGGTGCAATTGTGTATGGATCTGCACGTCCATCTACACTAAAGATGCTGGATCCGGTTCACCACCTGGGGCTCCGACTGGCTACGGGTGCTTTTCGCACTTCACCTGTGTTGAGTTTGTATGCAGAAACCTTTCAGATGTCACTTGAGAAGCGTAGACAGTACCTTAGCCTTTCTTACGCTTGCAGGGTCTATTCTAACCCACAACATCCATCCTACAGTACCATCCGTATCTGTCGATTCTCCCAACTTTTTGAAAACAAACCATGTATTGTACGTCCTATTAACTTCCGCATTCAAAGCCTTTGTGCCTCCCTCCAGTTTCCACTCAATGATGCTGTCATACTAAAGCACCAAGAAAAAGTTGCTCCGTGGGACGAAGTTCCGATCTTCTGCGACTGGTCGCTCACAAAGTATAATAAACGGGCTATTTCTGCTCAAGTCCTGCAGCAGGAGTTTCAGTCGTTGCAGGAGACATATAGAGATTATACAGAGTTCTATACTGATGGGTCGAAATCTTCATCTTTTGTTGGTTGTGCCGTATATTCTGGTGCCTTCGCGAAAGCTTTGCGAATGGATAGTATGGCAAGCATTTTCTCTGCAGAGATTTATGGTGTCTCTCTAGCCATTGAACATATCATGAGTAACAACATATTAAAGGCTATTCTCTTTGTCGATTCGCAAAGCGTGATACAGGCTCTTTCTTCTAGACTGCCCACAAAGAACCTTCTTGTACTACATATACGGTCTAAAATAAACCGGGCTCTCCAACTCGGACACACCATAAGATTCTGCTGGGTGCCCAGTCATGTAGGAATTCCTGGGAATGAGCAAGCAGACAAACTGGCTGCAAGTGCAAAGGACTTGGCAGCATCTCTTGGGCTACCCTATCAGGACCTTAGGCCACTTTGGAAGAAAGCACTTTTGAAGACATGGCAGTCGGAGTGGGACGTGGAGTGTAACAATAAACTTCATGTCATTAAACCCATCTTGGCTCTGTGGGAGAGCTCGTTCCATAAGGAACGTCGACTGGAGGTTCTATTATGCCGCCTGAGGATTGGTCATTCACGTCTGACTCATCTACATCTTCTTTCTGGCGAAGACGAAAAGCTCTGTGCCCATTGTGGGGAAGAACTGACAGTTTTGCACATTTTATGGCATTGTAGATTTCATCACCAACATCGCCGACAAAGTTTTCCTGAACTTTTTAGAGGTCACCTTCCATTTCATCCTATGTTTTTGCTTGGTGATCATCCTTTAGTGCCACTTAACCGTGTTTTTGACTTTCTTAAAAAGACTGGATATATACATCAGCTGTAACTTTTACCATGAAAACTTTAATATCTCTTTCCTAGTATAGCCGTCTTAAGTAATTTTGTCTGGCGCAACATGGCCTAAGTTGCTTGTGCGCCATAAAACCCGTATCATCATCAGCTGTCAATGACTGGCTTGGAGCGCCTCCCCGCGGTAAGACGCCGCCTCCATCTCTTTTTTCGATTACGCCCTCTCCGCACGAATGGTACGGCCGGAAGAGCGTTCGCGCGATTGGGGATCTCGGAGGCCATCCACTCACGGTCGCCGAACAGCATGCCTTCCCTTTCTAGCACTCTCCAACCGTGTTCCGCACAAAACCTACTGCAACATAAGTGGAAGAGAACCTCCTCTCAAAAGTGTTCTCTTGTCCATGAGTGATGGTTACCTCTTTTTCAGTTGTCTCCTTCCCAACGTTCTTCTGCTAGAAGTGGAAAGAGTAAAGGGCTTTGTGAGAAGCTTAATTGCTATTTTTTAAGTGACCTTTCCTTTGCTTTTTGTGACGTTTTTCACTAGGGTTTCGCTTTATGTATGAGGGGTTCTACGACAAGTGTTCAGTTTCTTCACAAACCCCAGCAGTTAATTTTTGATAGACAAAGGAAATGGCATATTATCGCTATACATTTGATGCACCCCAATTGTAATCTCACAACTGAGATACAAATACATTTTTCAAGTATATCTCATACAGAGATAGAGGTATACTCGAAAGTATCCCTAAACTATTTTCGGGAACATTTGTATCGCGATACTGCCGAGCCCTGCAGCGTACCAGCGATGTGGTCTTTCTTATAAGGCTAAATAAAACAAAGGAAAAAAGACAAGGAAGACGTTGAAGAAACGTAGACACGCACGCGCACTTACAACCGAGTTTAATAGAGATAAACACCAACCCACACCCACACAAAAAACATGTCACTACATCAATGTTGGGAACCAATCACTTCACACTATCTAATATATGCTAAAGCATTGCGTTGTGTGTACAGTAGAGATCTTGGTCTGCCTCAAAAGGGCGACGAGTCTCCTAGCAGTAGATGAGCAATTTAGCCTAGTGCAGTACAGCCGCTAGCTGAGGGTCTTTAACGTGCACCACGCAGTAGCGATACACGACCGCACGCCGGTACACTGCTCATCCAGATCGAAACAGGCAGGGGTGGGAATATGGTATCTCGCATTCATACAGTGCAATGGATGGTGAACTTGTGCACCTGCCTTCCTCGCTTCGTGCGCTGTAAAACGCCTCCGAACTTTCGTTCGTCCTCTGGTTGACTTTAGGTTGCGAAAGAGGGGGACTCCTATGTTAGGCAACTTGTGATGTGAGCTTGCAGAGGCGATGTAAAAGTGAGAGTTCAGAGACGACCGTAAGCATCTGTCTGTCTATGCTGGAAAAAGCGGTGGAGAAACTGCATCGTGACGTCGCCGGTGGGAGGAGCCTAATCTCCATCGCCAACAAACTACATCGGAAGAGAACTGCACCGTGACGTGTCCGGTGACGTCGCCGAACAGTGGCGATTGAGTTGAAACTACATCGTTCTTTTTTCCCTACAGGGAATTTCGAAGAATCTCCGAGTGGGCTAGCGCACACCAGCTCGGAGCACGTGGAGCGAAAGCTCGCGCTGCAGAACCCAGGGATCCTGGGTTCAATCCCCGCCCCTGCCCGTTTCGATCTAGATGAGCATCGTACCGGCGTGTGGTCGTTTATCACTACTGCGTGACGCACGTTAAAGACCCCAGGCTAGCAGTCGTACTGCACTGGCTAAATTGCTTATCTACAGTGGGTAACAATGTCGCCATGTTCAGGCACCTCCTGCTGTATAAACGACTAACGACAAATTTTACTTTTTTCTTTGTTTGACTGCGTTAGTGCAACTTCTCTCGTGCTGCACGAGAAAGAAAAAAAAAATGTTTCTTCAGAGGTTAAATTTTCGGTGAAGTAGGAAGCATAAAAAGAAGTAAAAGAGAATATTTCCCTCAAGTTGGGTTCGTAGTAGAAGAGGAGGAAAAAGAAAATCAGTTGTTAGTCCCACGGTGTGTATGGTCTTTTCTTTATGTGTATGTTTATTCTAGTTCAGCTGGCCCTACCTGAAGTAGTTGCTTTAAAATAAAGTATATGTATATATCTCTCTCTCTCTACCTGAAGTATGAACGAACTAGCTCAACTTAAGTCTGTTACCGTTGCTTGCTTGGCCTTTCGCTCAGCCAAATCGCTTATATGGGGTGCACTCAAATGAAAACACAATCGTGTTGTATCGTGTAAGAGTATTTAGAATATTTATCGATCACGCCGCTGAACTTGCATCGCTCGAAGAACTTCCTTTTGTGAGCGCCTTCTCTGCTTGAGTTTGCTGGAAACACAGCCACTTCGATCCGAGGCAATCGATGGTAGCGTTGGTGACATCAACAAGTACGCGACTCACAGAGCACTGGTTAACACCAATGTTTTCGTCGCTCCTGACGGTTCCCTGGAAGCCGCCAGCGGCGTAGAAGCGTAGAGCTACGAAGACTTGTAGTTCGACCGTCAGCACACGGGGCCCTTCGCGACGCCGCTGGAGCTTACCGCGAAGCTGGTCGCACAGCCAGCGAGTCACCCCTTTGGTCAGCCGGTATTCGCCCACAAACCTCGCATCGCTCGTCTCGAAAGCATCCCGGTGATCTCTAAAAACTCGATCCGCTGGCGAACCCAACAGTAGAGATGCATATGTTAGGGTCGCCATCTTTTACGATGCAGATTGATCTCTGGCTTCGTCTCGACCACTCAGTTAACTGCATCGTCAAAGTGCATCGTGACGACATTTTGACGTCACCGCCAACTGCATCATTTTACGAGCATAGCTCGAACTGCATAGGGAAAAACTACATTTCAACGTCATGTCACGTGACCCGAGAGAAGAGCCAATCAGTGCCCGATGCAGTTTTCTACATCATGTAGTTTGCGTTCCAGCATAGATAGACTGATGAGACGAATTAGCCAAAAGACATGTCAGATGGATATAGTAATAATAATAATAATAATAGTGTCATCAGAACAAAATCATTCACATACATTGATTACTGCCTCACAAAAGCACCTGCGTGCAAGAACAGGCAGTCAATAAATGCAAATTCTAAGGTTGCTCCATGGGTGTTTATTTTCTGAATTAACATGAGCTTATATATAATCTGTTTGATGTTTTGTTCATTTGATTTTTTCCGATTCTGCATGGATAATATTCTAATTATTGTGCAATTAAATGCAAAGGTGCAAGCAAGCTGGACAAGAATGACGAAAATAATCCCTGGAGAAGGGGAACAAGAGGGACAAAGGGCAAATACAGAACTCCAAACACAGCTAGGTAATCAGTGCGTTACCGAAAAATCCGCCCGGTCCGGGTATCGAACCCGGGACCCTCCATTACAGGTGGAGCGCTCTACCAACTGGAGCTAATCAGGGGTTAGTCGTCAGTGGAGCACACGGGTTTTATCAGCTGCCACCAGTCTAACACCAACAAGGGTGAAGCTTGCAATTGAAGGTTATAATTATAATGCAATTAAATGCAAAGATGCAATCGAGCTGGACAAGAATGATGAAAATAATCCCTGGAGAAGGAGAACAAGAGGGACAAAGGACAAACACAAAACTCCAAGCACAGCTAGGTGACTAGCTGTCCGCTCGGACCGGGCGGATTTTTTCGGTCGCGCACCAGTCACCTAGCTGTGTTTGGAGTTTGGTGTTTGTCCTTTCGATTTCTTTTTTTTTTCTCTGCGATTTTTCTGCCCTTGAAGCATCACTTCCAGCTGAGTGAATATCCGCTCTACAGAGATTAATTCAAGACGCCAATTGCAGCCGTGTGCGAACAGCACAAATAGAAAAACAAACACTACGATAGAAATACTGGCTATGAAGTGCCGTGCGGGGAAACAAACTCATGGCTTGGAACAGCATTGGAGAGGCTCGATTTTTTGGCTTTCAAATAATTACGGCATGATCGAGCGTTTTCTTTTTATTAAGAGATTCATCCCCTGAGCCATTAAAATACTCTTAGAGGTATGACATTGCTGGAATAAAATCAACATTCTGGGAATATGTTTTATTGCTTAGGCAGTCACCGAGAAATTCCGTACGTTCAAAACGACCAGTATAAAAGACGGATACGCGGAGCTCGGGAGCCGTGAACGGGTTAGTGTGCTGGTTGCATTGGTGTTTCTGCAATAAAGAAAAAAAAATCATTGATGTTTGTATGTGCGATGCATCTGTATGCGCTCAATGTATGTTCAGCTGATCCTTGTAGTATGTGTAATGTGTTTACATGTGCGTATAATAGAGGTTCCCGAATATCCCGAAGCGCAATGGTGGCGTGATAAATAAAAATATTTTTAGTAGAACGTGAAGTGGGCGGTACCTAGCGCCACCAAGACTAGCTATTTGCGATTGCTGTGCTTGACCCTGCCATCTGGTGGCAAGCGATTTAACCTCCTTTTACGCTACGCGGCTACGCCATAATTTCGTATTACCGTGCTCAAATGAGCCAAGAGGCTGCTTCGGATTTGCTGTTTTTAAGAGGCGGCTTTCGGTTTTGCGGGCGAATGGTTTACCACTCGCCCGTCATGTACGGTTGACGAAGGAATTGTGACTCAAGGAATAGCAAAGGTAAGACATAAAGTGCACGAAGTAACTGGGTGCCGGTTGTCTCCGTTTAACGTCGCAGTGCTGACGATGAGAAGACTGGGTGACTGCATGCTTTCGAAACGTAAGTTCCTTTACCTGCAGGGGAAGCCGGCTTGGAAATAAATACAATTCGCGGAAAGCTCGTGTTACGTTTTTATTTGCTGCTCCTCTCGCTCCGTTCAATCGACCTAGTGTTCTCGTTAAGCCTTATTGAGCATAGATTTGCTCGATTCGTGGCCGCCATAATGAGATGCCGGCGACAGAGGAACTTTTGCTCCCCTGCTTTAGGGACGAAAGTTTCTCCCTTTCTGAAGGAACATATGTGTCAAGAGCGTTCCTCCCTTTAGGGAGGACTATACTGACCCTTTTTTCTAAGAGTGTAACAAAGTTATGAATTCAGTCGACCCCAGTCTACTATGAGATCAGGAAACTAATTTTTTCCAGATTTTGCAACATAAGCCACCCACCAGTTGTAAGAGTACGCGCTTGTCAAAGAGGTCGATATTTTTTTTAATGCATTAGCATTACAACGTTTGTTTTGATGAAAACCCGGCGGTGTCTCTAGTTTGTCCATAGAGTAATGTAGTAAACGTAAAGAGTGGCCACTGAAGCCCTATCGCGGCCCAGCTGCTAGGATTCGCAACACCCACTAAATGGCGCAGCGGTGCTTAATTATTTACACATTCGTTATATTTGTACCACTAAAAATAGTTTTACTTATATTTACATATTTCTGAAACTATTAGCAGCTTCGAACGTTTTGTCATATATTAACGACTGCGACTGGGGCTATGGCAAGACGCACGACTTGGCGGCTGCCATAACGTCAGCCAAGGTGCGGCGTGTTGATGCGGTCATCGTGTGAGGTTCTCGACGTTCTTTCTTTGTGGCGAAGGTGAGACGGTTAAAGCACAATCATGTAGAGAGTGTTTCGAACATATCTTGAGCGGCAGCTGCGTCGCGGTAAATTTCTTCTCCGTTTCCCTTAAATTCAAGCAACAAACACGAACGTGTTGTCTCGAACGACATTTTTACTTCGAGAGCGGTCGTGCATTACAGGTTCGTTTGAAGCGCCGTGCTCGCTCTCATAGCTCCTCCATTACTGGCCCTTACGGTGAAGGGGAGTAAAATATTTCTACGAACGCCTGCAGAACAGTTTTTTCTTTCTCAGTTGAGTGAAGCGGTTTTAATTTTATATCGCATATTGTGTACGTTCTGCTCTAGAATTTGGAATTTACGCGTGCATTTAAGCGGTCGACCGCTACTTAAATTCGGAGTCTAGTTAGTCACGGCAGACTCTGTGGAGAAAGTTACCACCTAATACGAACGGATTCAATTATATTAGTTCTCCACCCGTTCGGGTCACAGCCATCTATGTCTTGCCATATAGTGAACGGAAGCGTCTAAACGGGAAGCCGATACGAACTTCACAGCAGCCGCTTGGTGCGCTGACAGTCAAGTGAGCCGCTGGGGCCTTTGGGAGTGGCCACTTTTTATGATATTACTGTATGGTTTGTCAGCGCCGGGGAGAGAGGGGAAGGAGGGGAGGGTGTGACGCGTGCGACGCTCTCATTGGTCCGAATCGTTGATGTCAGCACGCGTCACCCTCTGTCTCTTTCCCTGGCGCTGATAAACTCGAGACACCACCGGGTTATGGTAACCGGGTTTTCGTCAAAACGAGTGTTTTCGTTGTCGTCAAAGGAGGGTTGCACAGCTGGCGCGGAGCCAGAGGAGGAGGCGCCGCGGCGCGGTGGAATGCGGGCGTGCTCAGTTGCCACTTTGCCGCCGCCGGATGTTCTTCGCTATGTGTTTCTGTAATAGCGGTGCGTGGGCTGTAATATATGTCTGTAGTTAAAACGATGGATGAGGTACTCTCCACGAGTGATATGAATGCGGTTCCTTTCGTGAGTGATACGCATGAGGTTATTTCCACGAGTGACATGGATGACCATATCCAAGACGTCGACGTACATTCGACGGCTGACAGGCAAAATACAAAAATGGGGTGAACAAAATTAGAAGAAGATCCATTGGTGGATTCTTAAGGAATGCGTGTGCATGATGTTTGCGAAACGCCACACACGTGCCTCATTGAAAACCGCTAACACTGACCTCGTAACAAGGCCAGAAAGAGGCAGCAAAAGAGAAAGTCAAAAGAAAAATCCAAAGAGAAAGTGAAGGGGTCAGCGTTAGCGTTTCCCGAAAAGGGACGTGTGTGGCATTTCCCAACAATCATGCTAACGCATTCCCTAAGAATCCACCAATGAATCTTCTTGTGATTTTTCCTCACGCTTCTGTTGGAAAGGGGACATCCGTTCGTCGACCAACCCATGTCCCCGCGCGCCAGGAAGGCGGGCTAGGGGTTCTTTGCTTCCAGTTCGACCCATAGCTACTTACTGGGAAGACGCTTGCCGTTTGGGGAGAGGCCTGCCATCGGCAAAGCCGAAGGTCCGAATTGGATCGACGGCAGCCAAGGTCGTGGGAAAGTTTGCGGTGTGCCCGCGAACTTGGCTCGCGGAATTTGGCTCGAAGACTTGGTCGGAGGTGGATACCTCGGCGCATTTGGGAGGAACGGCTGTAGCGACCGTCGGTATGTGAGGCGCGGGAAGAGCTCGAAGGGCCGCAACTGGGGTATCGCGGCATTTCTCTAGGTCTCCGAGGCTGTGGGCTTGCTCGTGGGTGATTGTTGTGCTGAAGAGTGTCGACACAAGCACCCAGGCACACACGAACTTCCCCATCCCGACCGGAGACGCAAGAGGCCGCGTGTCCCCCGCCATCTCCCGGACCCAGTTTAGCGCCTCTCACGCGTATGAACTTTCTTGTTTTTAGTATTCATTTTTCGATGATAAACGTTAAGCCACACAATACACACAGGGGCTTTAGGGAAGCCCAACCTAGATCACTGCAGCCCAATGAAACAAGGCGGATCTAGCTTCCTTAGCCGAGGTAGTGTTCGCGCTCACTTAAAAGCGTGCTCACTTATTTTCTAACCACAACGAATTTTCGCGCATTTTCATACCAGGAGTGTCCAGATTTGGGCCCCTGGTCAGGGAAATATGTAGGTAGCAGCAGAGCTTGACGTCTGTATTTTCTAGGTTTTACAATGGGCATCACTATTGCCTTTTTTCAGTTGTGGGTATATGACACGTGTCCCATACGTGGTTGAAGGATTGTAAGAGAATCACGAGGAATGTGTCAGGTAAGTGACATATCATGGGGTAATGAATACTACGGGGCCCGGAAGAGGTAGCCTTGCATCCCGCCACAATATGTCGCAGCTCAGCAAGCGTGAAGGACTAGTTATAATCTTCGTCTCAGCCATCTGGCATAAATATATTAACCCGTTCAGCTTCAGAAGTGTGCCTTAGGAACATGGGATTGTATTGTTCAGAGCTCGACACTTGTTCAAAGTGCTTTCCCAGTAAGTTGGCCTGCTCATTCCATGTTGAATGTTCTGCATCGCAGAACAAGAAGGGGATGGTGTACTAGCGAGTAACAACTGCTTGCGAAAATTCGGCATCTATGTCTTAGCTTTTTCACGATTTGTAAGTCCACTTTTAAGGTTTGAGGCAGGAATAGGTCCTGAGGACACTACTTGCGCGCGTTTCTTTATTTTTAGTGCTGCGTAGAAACATCTCGCCTTTGCCTAAACAAAGCAGTAAAGCGACTTATCTCGGCAGAAATCCCTGGCTCAATTTCGAGGTAGTTCTTCGCTGGGGTTTAGAGCACCAGTGAGACTGAACCCTACTCCCATAACAGTTTCTTCTTCGTTCGCTTTACAATGGTATACGCAAAGAAACAACGCGAAGGAAGGAGAGACAGATATCGTAGCACAACCCCAAGTGACATCTCCGTGGACAAAAATAGGTCCGGTACGTTGATAGGAGAGATAAACTAATCTTTCCCGGAGTTCGTTTGTTTTCTGTGTATTTCTTTTTCGAGTGACGTAACGTCGCGAGCAGTCTTACGACAGCGTGTAGGCGTGCACACTAGAGATATTCAAGACCGTTATATGACAGTACCGGGCGGACGCTTCAAGGGCACGCGTTTGACCCACTACCAAGCTGCTTTGCTAACGCTGCACCTACAGCGCGTGTTCGTTTATCTTCAGTGCCACTGACGTTTCTCCCTACCTCTGCAGTACGTAGGCACCGTGAAGTTAGTACATCAGCTATAACACGCTCGGGACATACATTATTTGGCCATTGATAACCATCGTGATGTCCCTTGTGACATGTTTATGATCCTGGCCCTGCACAGTATGACGAAGACAAGAATTGTCTTGCGTCACGCGATCGACAACGTCCGCCCCGTGAGGGACAACTTCGTGAAAAGTGGAGTATACATGATGATAATGCATTTAATGCAAAGGTGCAAGCGAACTGGACAAGAATGACGGTATACATTCGAGAGGTTTTCCGATCACAGCCCGAACTACCTGAGCGGTGGCCCCTTTTAGACGAATTGGCACGTATAAATCTTTTCTATGTGACCTAGTTTGGAAAGACGCGCTGCTTACGAGTTTTACACACTTTTGTTAGACTTTCGTGACAACCTCATAAAAATGTGTTAGCAGTCAACAAAGTAAAGAAACTTAGTTCTTCAGCTAAAAACTTAGCGTCACATGCCCGAATCGCACAGCTTTAGAAATAGGTGATTTTCCGCAACTATTTTTACTTTAACGATAGATATATAAAAAAATCTGTCTTCAAAAAAGAAAACTTTCTGAATATCGAATCCTTATTTTGCTACAAAAAATAACACGTGCAAAAGCTTAAAGTTTGAAAAACTTTTTCATTAAAATGAAGTTTATTCTCTCTCTCTCTCTCTCTCTTTCTCTCATGAAAACACCTGTTTGAGGGTTTTTTTTCTTTTTCCTTCATTAAAAGAACGGTCAAAAGTTGTTACTTCGCGTGAAAACAAACTAAGCGACTTGAAAACTTCCCCGTAATTTTAACGTAAGCAGCTCGTGGGTTTTTTTCCTAGGAATATGAAGTGAAAGATAAGTGCCAAAGGAAAGGAGGGGAACAACGTTTCGACCAAACGGTCTTCTTCAGGTAAAAGGGGAGATGACAGAACAGAATAAGAATACCGTATATACAAAAGGCATAGGTAACACGTGACAGATGTGACGTTGTGGAGAAAGAGAGGGAGGAGGAAAAGTCGTCAAGTAGGGTGCGAGGTTTGAAGTCAACAAGTTGCGGAATGCGGGTGGGGGGGGGAAGCTTATAGCCCCCGCGTGACTGGCCAAATTATAAAAAAAAGAGGAAGGAGCGGGAGAAAGGGGAATGTTTAATAGCCGAAAGAAAGTTTCTTGTTCAAACCGGAAGGAAATTCAGTCTTTAAGTTAAAAATTAATCTGTTTTCTTCTTTTTTCCGTGAGGTGGGTGTATGGAAGCCTGATTTGATGACGCAAATTCGCATGTTAAGTTCAGAGTGATTTGTGGAGGAGAAGTGTTTAGATACGTGTGTGGAGAGGTCATGTTTGAGTTGGCCCGCTCTTTCCAGTGTGACGAGTCTGCGGTGTTCTCTGAAGCGTTCGTGGAGTCGGCGGTCAGTTTCGCCGATATACAATAAGGTTGGACAGAGTGTGCAGGAAATGATGTATATCAGATTAGAAGATTTACAGGTGTGATTGTCAGGGATTCTCATTGGCAGGTTGGGAGGAGGGCCGGTGTGTTTGCACGTAAGGCATTTTGGGGCGCCGCACGGCGTGGTACCGGGAAGTAAAGTCTGAGGTCTTATGGAACGGTTGCTGCGTACTAAAAGGGATCGTAAGTTGGGCTGTCGACGGTAAGTTAGCGCGGGTGCTTTAGAAAGAACTTTGGAGTCTACGAGGTGGGAAGTGGCGTCCATGATTAGTTTGCCGAGCCTAGGTATCGAGGGATGGAACGTGAAGATGAGGGGGTTGCACGGGGGTTTAGACCTTGATTGAGGAAATAGGGCGTCGTGACGCGAAATGTTAGAAACGCGACTGCTGGCATTGCGCAGAAGGCCGAGTGGGTAACCACGTTCAATAAAGAAGGTGGTCATCGTCTTAAGCTGATGACGGAAATCAATGTCGTCGCTGCAAATCCTACGGAGGCGGAGAAATTGTGAGAAGGGAATAGAGTTGATTTGGGATCTAGGGTGGCTCGAGGAGTAGAGAAGGTAGCTATGGCTGTCAGTAGGTTTATAATGCACAGAGGTGTGGAACTTGTGACCGTCACTGGTTATTTTTAAGTCTAGGAAGTTGACAGAGGATTCCGATATCAGTGAGGTAAACTTGAGGGAGGCGTGGGCGTTACAAAGTGCCTTGGTGAAGCGGTCAACTACGGGAGGGGGCCAAAACCAAAAATATCGTCAATATAACGACCGTAGAATTGTGGCGGCGGGTGTGGAAAGGAATTAAAAAACGAGTGCTCGACGTAGCCGACAAAAAGGTTGGCGAACGAGGGACCCATCTTTGTGCCCATCGCTACACCACATTTCTGGCGATAGAAGGAGTTGTTGAATTGGAAGGCGTTTAGTGTTAGAACGAGTTCGGCGAGGCGGATTATGGCGTGAGACGGAGGGTTTTGAAAAGGACGCTGATCAAGAAAATGTGAGAGAGCCTGTAGTCCTTCGGCATGAGGGATTACCGTGTAAAGAGATGTGATGTCCATTGTGAAGAGGATAGTGTCGGGGGTAGGGGCCAGATTAGACAAGCGTTGGAGGATGTCTGTTGTGTCTTTAACGTAACTGGGCAGGTTTTGTACAATAGGCTGCAGGACCGAATCCACAAAAGCGGAGATGAAGTAAGTGGGGCAGGATATGGCGGACACAATAGGTCGGCCAGGAGATCCTGCTTTGTGAATTTTGGGAAGGAGGTAGAATGAGGCGGCGCGGGGATGACGAACGATTAGGCGATTTGCAGCGGGGGAAGGGAGTTAGTTTCAATTAGGAGCTCTACGGTAGTTATAATTTTATCTTGGAAAGCGGCGGTGGGGTCGGAGGAAAGGGGTTCGTAAAAATCAGAAACGGAGAGCTGTCGGAGAGCTTCCTCCGAGTAGAGATCACTACGCCAGACCACGACGGCTCCACCCTTGTCGGCTGGCTTGATTACGATGTCAGTGCGGTTTTCGAAGGGATTTTAGAGCAGTAACTTCTTGTGGGGTTGCGTTTCGGGATTTGGAGATTAGGTTGCCAGAAGAGTTGGCAAGAATACTACGGCATGCTTTGATTGAATTGTCGGTTTCGGGGCGTTTGGCGGCGAGGCGGGGTCCAGATGCTAGTTTTCGGGTTAATGGTGTCGAAAATGGTGCGGTTAAAGTTGGACGGGTGCTGGGTGAAGTGGGCGTCTAAGAGTAGGCGTCGGAATCATGGACGCCACTTCCCACCTCGTAGACTCCAAAGTTCTTTCTAAAGCACCCGCGCTAACTTACCGTCGACAGCCCAACTTACGATCCCTTTTAGTACGCAGCAACCGTTCCATAAGACCTCAGACTTTACTTCCCGGTACCACGCCGTGCGGCGCCCCAAAATGCCTTACGTGCAAACACACCGGCCCTCCTCCCAACCTGCCAATGAGAATCCCTGACAATCACACCTGTAAATCTTCTAATCTGATATACATCATTTCCTGCACACTCTGTCCAACCTTATTGTATATCGGCGAAACTGACCGCCGACTCCACGAACGCTTCAGAGAACACCGCAGACTCGTCACACTGGAAAGAGCGGGCCAACTCAAACATGACCTCTCCACACACGTATCTAAACACTTCTCCTCCACAAATCACTCTGAACTTAACATGCGAATTTGCGTCATCAAATCAGGCTTCCATACACCCACCTCACGGAAAAAAGAAGAAAACAGATTAATTTTTAACTTAAAGACTGAATTTCCTTCCGGTTTGAACAAGAAACTTTCTTTCGGCTATTAAACATTCCCCTTTCTCCCGCTCCTTCCTCTTTTCTTTTTTTTTAATAATTTGGCCAGTCACGCGGGGCTATAAGCTTCCCCCCACCCGCATTCCGCAACTTGTTGACTTCAAACCTCGCACCCTACTTGACGACTTTTCCTCCTCCCTCTCTTTCTCCACAACGTCACATCTGTCACGTGTTACCTATGCCTTTTGTATATACGGTATTCTTACTCTGTTCTGTCATCTCCCCTTCTACCTGAAGAAGACCGTTTGGTCGAAACGTTGTTCCCCTCCTTTCCTTTGGCACTTATCTTTCACTTCATATTCCTACTAATACACTAACAGTGCCCGGCAGAACCCCACATCTTCAGGTTTTTTTCCTAGTACAATGATGTAAAACTTCGCCCTTCATTTACCCAACCCAATATTGTTATACGGTTCGCCCTTATATGTGTTACAGCTCTCAACTTGGAGCCGAACAATTAATCTTCAAATAACGCACTAAAAACAAAACCATGGAAACAAGTTAGGACTTTGTACTCCTAATAATCTGTCGCTGGCGTGGGTAGGACTTGAAATAAGTCATTACGTTTTCCTGAATTTTGTAGAGGTGGAGGTTGGAACTGGTGTTGTCAATCTACAACATTAGGGAAGTCATATAAGATATTGATATTTGCTTGTTGGCTGAACATTCTAAAAAATGCATAGTAAATTTCTGGGCATTTGTGTTGCACGTAAAACGTGTGGCATCTTTACAATTATAATGCAATTAAATGCAAAGGTGCAAGCGAGCTGGACAAGAATGACGAAAATAATCCCTGGAGAAGGGGAACAAGAGGGACAAAAGGACAAACACAAATCTCCAAACACAGCTAGGTGACTGGTGAGCGACCGAAAAGATTTGTGTTTGTCCTTTGTCCCTCTTGTTTTTCTCCTTTGTCCTTTGTTCCCCTTCTCCAGGGATTATTTTCGTCATTGGCATCTTTACTTTGGCGATACTTCGATGTTTCATGCTTAACACATTTGTCAAGCAATTTCCTATACGTTTATTTTTCAACAACTGACGCTCTACCAGAGCCCTCGGTAACCGCAGATGTTTCTCCGACGACATCCAATCACCATCTCTCGGGCGAGCGGTGGCGCGTGGGTGATTGCGCAATCACCAGCCAATCGGCCTCGAGCAAGCGTGTCCTCGCGCGTGCCGTCATACCAGAACGCGCTAATCATCGTCGAGCTAGGGAGTGTGACGTCATCACCTGGCTCAGCCAATCAGCATCGAACTAATCGGCTACTTTACTTTTCGGTTTTACAAATTTCTAGACCCTCTTGACGAGACAAAGCACGCTTCACTTGAATATCCAAAGCGCAGGACATTAAGAAGCCAGGGCGGCGCTATACTCACCACTGACGTTTTAATAAAGAAGTAGAAATTAAAAAAATGAACTCCAAGAAGTTATACCGAAGACAAATAGCACAAAAGAAATGGAAGGAACAGGTTAGGTCAAGGCAAATTCAGTGATAAAAAGCTATTAAATTTGTAATTATTATTGACATTGTAATAAAAGAACAATAAATAAAAACAGAAAATTAATTTTTATATAACTTTAAACACGGTAAAAAAGGCCTAAATTAAAAAAAATACTTCAATTCACACCTTATGTAGGATGGTGAAGGAATGGCAGCTCTGACCGACAACGAGACAGCAGGTACACTGACACGGGCGTCAGCCCCAAGCTTTGATGGTCGGAGCTGCCTCAGGACTTGAGGACGTTATCCTGTCTATACCGTGCAGATTATGGGAATGTGGGCAACGAGGGCGAGAAGGACTGTAGGCTCTGACAACGCGTTGCACCCGCGTATCAAAACACGGCCTTGGAGCAGGCCGCGGTCACCGTGCCGTTTCCTGCATTGCGATGGCGCTCGCAAGACCGGACAATGTCGCTTCTACCTGAACAAACAATCGATTGGGACAACAACCTTCGCATAACCTTTGTTTAAGTGAACAGTTTCAAAACAAGGTCAATTATCCGCGCGGCATGTTGGGCTTCAGTTTGTCTCGTAAATGTCAGCAGGAATGGCAAAATATTAACGTTCGCACCACCCTTTATCGTTCGCATAATATTTATTGCTTAAGGCGGAGCCCATAATTGATTTGATGCATGTCTAGAAACATTTGAATTGCTAAAGTGCAATGCAGCCCATAAAAAACTGTGATATTTGAAATTTAACATTTAAAGTGTATTATTATGGCTAGGAGCTTCTCGGTCACTATGTGAAGATCCGAGAACTGTAGGCGTCAGGTGGTTCCGTTGTGATGGCGCAATTTCTCTGAGTGAAGCTCATAATTCTCTCATAATTCCTGGCTCAGGATATCTTTCATAGTTGGTGCATAAATCTTATATGTGTTCACGCGAATCGGTTCATTTATTAAAGGAGTCATGAAACGCTTTTCCAACTTTTCCTATTTAGCTTTCCTCCTCAACTCATAAATCGCGCATTCTACCGAACTGTTCAAGAAGACGGAAATGGGGGAGTCCCCTCTTGCTCGGAATCTCGTTTGTGTAATCCGGACACATCCATTCTCCCCCTAGAAGATTAGCCCGTTGCTTAAAATTCAGACAAAAGTTGCTTTCCCCACCCCGTTCACCCCGAAGCTGACTGTGCTGTGGAAGCTACGTGCTCCTTGGTTTAGCCACACTTTTGTCACGTGATCACGCATCTCTCGCACATACCCACGTGCAGAGAATGAGGTCAGGTGATGAAAGGGAGGTGGCTGATGGGTCCGGCAAGCGCGTAGCTTCTACCACAATGTCAGCTTAGGGGTGACGGGAATAAGTGAGCACCGGTGTCGTGTGACGTTCGTTTGGGCCCGATGACGCGCTGCGGGGGCCCGGTGATGCGCTGCGGGGTCAGCGGATGTATCACAGTGAAAAGGCAGAGAGCTTACGAAGGGAAGGAGGTACGAAATAGTCCGCTGTGTTTTCAAATTTTCGTACCGAAAGTCAGGCTTTTGACTTTCTACATCTTTTTTCTTTTGGCCCACTGAACGATGTGCTTTTAGTAAAATCCCAATATAAATTGATTTATTCAAGCCCGAAATTCGTTTCAAGGGCTCTTTAATATTAGATATATTATTATTCTTGGAAGTCAAGCTACTTGATAACTTCTCTCAATTGAGATGTGTGTATACGACTCTCATTTTAGTCAGTTCGTTCGGCCTCGGGTAAACACCCGAGGCCGAACGATTAATTTGGAATTAATATTTTTTTTTTATTATTACGTAAGGCACTGGAATATTGTTCCTTCGTTCAGTGGGATAGTAAGCCCAAAGGGCTTGTAAAAAAATAGTTAACTTGCTAGATTTCGTTTTTGCTTTTCTTGAGTAACCGCGCAGTTACTTCACCTCGCGTCATTGTATAACTGAGGAACACCCCTTTTATATGTGGACTTCACAGCGGCTTGAGATCCGTCACTGTGTTGTTGTTTTTTCAGTCAAATGGATTTTTATGTTTGTACTCGCAACGCAGAAAACTTCATGCAAAACATTACACGGACTTAGCAGTTACCATGACCTGAATGCCCATAAAGTTGGCATTCATCTAAGCACGTTTTAGTGATGTAATCGCGTACAAGATGTGCCTTTTCACAGTGCACAGTGTAGTGCTGAGAGAAACATTTTAGAATACATAAAGGAGGGCAAAAAAGTGGCAAGAGTAGTTTGCCTGGAGGTGTTCTAAGGAATAAATCGCCCCAATGTCCGCAATAAAAGAACTTTTACAAAGCACGCTGCGTCATTCATGACGCTGAAAGGAATGCCAAGGTTTGTACAGAACCGACTGTCGTAAACAACGGAGGATACACAGGCGGGCGGGCGAGGGCAGGCAAGCAAATGCGCAGCACTCTATCTTTTCGGTGATATCTGCTTGATGCTACGGAGGCAAGGCGGAACACACTGGATGTTTCCATACGTTGCGCGCCGTTACTCCTGTTGCGCCATAGACAGACAATAGCCGGTTGGGTCTAGATGTTATTATCGAATTTCGATAAAAGTAGGTGGGAAATATTCAAAGTTGCATAGGTTAGAAAGTAATTAGCTTTTAAGCATACACGGTTTATACAAAAAAAGAAAAACACTGAAACAAAAAAAAAGTTTAAGGGGTTTAGATGGAACACGTAATTTACAACAAAAAGAAAAATCACGACAAAATAAAACGTTTTGCGCCACAAGAAGAAATTTAGGCAGAAGTCACCACGCACTCTAAGCCCCGCCCAAAGAGTGCTGGCCCCGCCCTTACTACCTGATTGGCCTGCCTGTTCAACGGAACATGTTTGCGACGTCCGGTGCGTCTAGTATGCCGTCTGACACCGTCTGCTAGTCGTGCGGGCAAACGCGCGGCAGCAATCGGCATCGTCTGCTATACGGAGCGCAAGTTCGTCTGCTTTTCTTGCAGGAGTTGCGATGACGTCAGAAAGACGCCGAGCTCTGATTGGTTCTGAATGAAGGAGAGTGTTTAGACCTCAAGGCAGCTTGCCTTGAGGTCGACCCACTATCCTTCAATCAGAGCCAATCAGAGCTCGGCGTCTTTCTGACGTCACTGCAACTCCTGCGCAAAAGCAGACGACTTGCTCTCCGCATTCGAACACTCTACTACCACCTGCAATGCCGTATGACGCGACAGTGAAAGCAGACCGAGTCAGCGTCCACCATTGCTTGCGTCCGTCTCCATCGCTCGCAAGGCGTGAATATGAAAGCGGCGTTCTAGCCTTCCATCATGCACGAACTACCATCCAATACAAGCGTCTGTCAGCGTCTTTCAATGTCGGGTAAAAGGCGACCGAAAGAACTACGAAAATTCAATAAAATGATTTCGCAGTCCGTTCAGCTTTTATCTTCTTGTACTTGTTTTTGCATAGCGTCCGCGAGCAAGGTGTGTGAGCGTAATAACGAACAATTAAAACACGCTTTAAACATCTTCGCTCCAGCAAGCCAGGCGCACTGCATAAGACTTGAGAGCTACGGGCCTTCCGAAGCAAAATGACACACCTGGACAACGCTGATGCTGAGGCGAACACCCCCCTTGCTTCCAGTTAAATTGCGTGCAAATTCTTACACTGTAGAGGTTACCTCTGAGTACTTAAACCATAGTCGCAATCGCGGCGGTTGCACAATTCTCACGGTAGCAGGATCGCTTTTACGGGAACCGACAGATTTTGTTTCAGCACCAAAACGCACACAAAAGGACAGGTCGAGCCAGATCAAGCAAAATATTTGACGTCGGGACAGTATAGCTCCCGCCAGTCCCGCTAGAAACAAACAAGTACTCGCACCGCGCTTCCGAAGGCATCTCTTTGCGACAGTCGTTTACTGCAAAGTACGTCGCTTTAAATCTTCCTATAAATACCTCGATGCACGCGAAACAACACGCACTCAAAAATAGACGAACTGAACGAGCTACGCGCCGTAAGAAACTGCCCGCCGCAGAATCTGGCAGCCATGTTTATTATCGTTTAAAACAGAAGCGGAAAAGGCGATTTCGTGATGATTTTGAAAACGAGAATGCATATCTATAATATTTGTTTCTTAGGTATAAAGATATACCTAATAAAAGACTACCACGGCAGGACGAAACGATTATACAAGAAACATTGCACACGTCAATCATCTCTCCAACCAATGAGAGCCTAAAAACAAAGCGTAGGTTCAACTCGTTTCACCTAAAGTCCAGACGCGGCCGAAGCTACGAGCTGATGGGACAAATCAGACAGCGTCAAAAGGGCACGATCACGGTGTTCGTCATGTTTCTGTACGTGTTCTATCATGGCTAAACCAATCATTAACAGAAAAATATTTTGACGCTGATTGATTGGTCCCATTACCTCGAAGCGTCTGCTGAGTCTGGACTTGAGCTGAAACAAAGTAGACGCTCGTTTCGCTACCGGGCAGGAGCATACCTCTTCCTAATAGCCAACACGAAGGACCGAATCGCGATTTTCGTCTGCGAACAGTGTACCACGTGTCCGTCACGTCGCCTATTCCTGTTATCCGCGCCTCGTCCACGGACGCGCGGACCGATAAAGTCGTGCGCCTTTGCACTCGCGGATTTTTGGCGGGAGATTGATTTGAAAAGCGTTTAGTCCGGCAAACGGTACAATGTTTTCCTGTTTTTTTTTGTGTTTTGTGTTTGAACGATAAAAAAACAAAAATGTAGCATCGTTGTATTAAAGGAAATTCTGAAACTTTGCCCGGTTGGACGCGACGCAGGTTCTGGTACTCCTCCAGGTCCGTGTCAAGAAGCTTCCTCTAAGCTCGTCCAGCACGCCGCGATAATTCTTGCACGTAAAATCACCCTTTGACCGAGCAAGACCTTTCTCGTGGCCGCATCTCCAAACACACCTCCGCGAGCCCAAGAACTTCGTCGCCTCTACCCCGAAGCCTTCTCGAGCAGGACCATGCCCTGTGTCACTGTCATGCTTTGGGTTAGTAAAGCTAGTGGCGCTTCGCGCGAAGCCCATCACGGTGTTCTGTCTCGACCTGTACGTAACAGCGGCGTACGATTCTTTATCGCGGTAGCAAACGTCGATTTATCTCTTCGACAACGGCGTCACGGTGCGATTTTGAAGTTTCGTGGCACTGTGGGGTGGCGAACAGGTTCGGTCTTTCCTTGGTTGCGTCTGCTCGTCGTCTCCCTCGTGTGGATGCGTTTGGGAGACGGACGAACCGCAGACATGTCGTCACGTGATCAATCCACCCGCGAATCAGTCCGTCGTCTGAATGGACCATAAATTGCGTCTGGAGGTCTAAATATATCGAAAAAAATAGTGATATTGGAAACATTATTCTTATATAAAATGTGTGTCTCAGGTGGGCACTTAATAAAAAATCATTTCAATCTTTTCTTTAAGTTTTTGTAGGGCCAAAAGCTGGTTGGAACAAAAGCGCGATCGCAGAGACCAATAACGTAATCTCACAATTTATGCCCAGCGCATGATTGGTTCATTCGGGCGTAACGCATGTACAGAAGCCCAAAAAGTTCATGTTATATCGCTTTCCGTGTGACTTGATTGAATCACTTAGCTCGCAGAGTTGGTAGCGATCGAACTTCAGATTACACAAAGTATGGTGCTGAGAAAATAAATAGGTCGTGTTCATTATGCATGAAACATATAGAAGTTATTTTTCACATGCGCCGGTTTTTGCAAAAAGTGCGTTTTCGAATGCGAGAGCCAAACGCCAGACGCCGGCGTTTCGCGGTCTAAAGCGCAGACCGCATGGCGCGTTTTTCTGCACGCGAAAACGCGACGCGCTATGAACGCTCGCGCGGAAGCTGACGTGGGGGCACCCGCATGCAGACAAAGCCAAGCGCCGCCGGCCACGCAATATCAGCGTTGCCAGATAACAGATTTCTCAATGCGCGATGTAAATGTTGACGTAAATACTACAAAATGAGAATTAAATGAACATATAAGTAAATAAAACGGGTTTGTGTGTCAAAGAAACACCTTTTCAATTTTTATATGAAAATTAAAATGCTTTCGAACACTTAGAAATATGCTGAATACGAAACAGCATACTGTGCAGGATCACGTGATAGTTCGACCGACCCTCATTGGGCGAGAGCCGCTTCGACGCCTCGGCGCGCGCGTCTTGTTCTGGGTCGGCTAGAAACCAACGCTCCCGCTAAAACGCGCGCTCGCGCGCAGGAAATGACGTCAGTTTGACGCCGACGCGCCTGAATCGCGAGCAAAAACGCGCCATCCGGTCTGCGCTTAACGCGTTCGACGAGTGCGATTGAGGCAAAGCCAACTTTAGGTCTACCCACTAAAGGCCCTGTCACACTGAGGCAACAGTTGGACAACTCTATCCGGCAACACGGGGAAATCGTGTTGCTGGCGACCCTGTCACATCGAGGCAACAACAACAGTCGGGCAACATGTTGCTGCCGCCCGGCAACCGTGTTGCCCGATTTGTTGTCCGACAACCCTGTCACACCGCGCTGACGGCGAGGACAACATGGGGAACACTCCGCCATCTTGATTGTTTACCTTCGTTCGTGTGCGGCGCGGAATCGCTGGAAATGTGACTCTACAAAGTGTTAGTGCGTTCGAGGGGCCGGAAATTACTACGGTACGACATCATCCAGTGACTGTGATTAACAAACTTGACACGGGGAGTATTTTCCGCTCTTTTTTTTATCAAAATGTTCTCATTCGCTGACAAAGCAGATAGCCCTAACCGAGAAAAGTGACATCGCTGATATATGTACCGGATTTACGCCACCGTATGAAGTGTTTCTGCCCGGTTCTTTCTTTCATGCAATTCCTATTTCTACTGTAAAATTGAGTTAACACCGGCAGTACCCCAAAGCGTCTTTTCGAGCATGGTGTTGAACTGAACAGGCGGCTTTGATTGAACTGACAGTGCTTCAAAACAGCGACACTGACACGATCGGCCTTCATAACAATCGGTGGAATAAATATTTTTCAACGCTGTCTATTTGCCCACCGCCTGCTATGTGATCGCTTCGTTCGCCAAAACGTCCTGGGTATTTTTAAAACAAATCAGGTGTCTGCTAGCGGCTGTTTCCAAGTTCCAAGCGTCAACAATCATGATCAGAGTGGTCGTTTCAATGCTTCGATATTTTATTCTTTGGTTTTCTGGATTATTTTTATTATACTTTATCAGCGGGTGAGTAGGCATGCCATTTTATTTCATTATCAGTAATGTGAGCCGGTCTCTCGGCAGTTTTAGTTTCAAAATCAGTGAACGTTCACGACCGTAGCTGTGACCATTTCGAAAATCGCTTTCCGTAAGCAAAAATATTAATCAAAAATATTTTAGCTGCATGCCAGCCCTAATTATTGTTAAATAACGTTTTCCAAGCCTTTATTTGAGTAAGACGTTATTGATAGGGGACTAACTCTGCCATCGAAGCTATCTATGTTGTCGTGTTGCCGGCCCGAAATTCGCTCAGCCAGCGATCAGGGCAACACACGTTGTCCAACACGAGTTTCTGGTGTTTTTGTTGCCGAAAGCTGTCATACCGAGGCAACATTTTAGTTGTCGTCCATGTTGTCGTGCTGTTGCCGCGATGTGACAGGTTTGTCGGACAACACGGGGAGCGAGCAACAAGTTGCCCGACTGTTGGACGACGTGTTGTGTTGCTGTTGCCGTCGTGTTGCCTCAGTGTGACAGGGCCTTAATCATTCCAACCAGAGCGCGGCATTCTGAAGTTCCCGCGCCCTCTCGTCTCCTCCTCTCTCTCCATTTCTCGGCACGTAGACCTACTGATCAATTACCCAAGCATCAACGAGACTACTGCGAATGCGACTAAGCGCGCTCCCTGAGGACACAGTATCACCCGGGCGCTCGTTTAAAAGCATGCTTCAAAGGCTCCGGTAGTGCGGTACATGGAACACAACACGGTAATGGTTTGCTAAAAGTCCGTAATGGTATCAGAAGCGTTTTCCGGTTCTTTTCCAGGCGCTTAATTTTGGCAGTACCTTTAATACAAATGTATCGAACTTATACTCCTCTCAACCGTTTTGGTGTTGCGGAGTCTGCACGTTATTTTGCTAATCTGTTATGGCCTTATAGTAAGAGAGTTTGGGAAGCACTGAGGGACACAAATTATTAATTTTGTCCGGGCCTTACATTCATCCTGAGAAGATGACCCAGACCCAAAAGGGTAATGCGGTTTTGTTTCTACATTTGCTTATAGTCCCAGTAGTGCTTTCATCGCGGGAAATGATGCTATCTTGTTGTTATCAACAACCGCAGGTGAGGTAAAACAGTGACCAGACCCCCGCGGCAATGGATCTGCTTTGCTGCCCGGCGTCAACACCCTCTTCGAGGATGACTACCGAACCCTCACCACGGCGCCACCATCGGGATCGACTGGCGGATCACCGGCACGCTTTATAAGCCGCTGGTGGTCCTGCGTTCCTTCAGTGGGCATGGAAATACAGCGACGATGCAGACGTATCGTACACCGTCCCGCTTTTGGTGCAGGTGGTTTCAACTAATTCCCTTTTCCGCAAAAAAAACAACCAAACAATGTTTTCCTGCTGTTGTTTCCATGCCCACAAGTCTTATTTTCTTTGATTAGCGAGTATGTTAATGTGTCTGGCGACATAAAACTGAACCCTGGGCCTCCTAAAGATGACCATGGCAAACAGTACAATCAGCTGCTTTCTTTAATAAGATCACTGCACAATAAGGCGGATGCAAAACATGAACAAGTTATGGCTTCCCTCAACGAAGTAAAAGAAGCCCAACTCTCACTTGAGCAACAGATTGCCGACATAGAGAACAGGCTATCCGCTGTAGAAGATATTGTTCGTCCGCCCGTAGACCAAACAACTGAAGGTCATAACCCGCAAGAAAAGGTATTGAGCCAACGGCTCGAGGACTTCGAAGATCGATCATGCAGAGAGAACTTTATTTTTCATGCTACTGCTGACATTGGTGTTGAGACTTGGGCACAGTCAGAAGAAAACATTTGTGACATTCTGAACACTGCGCTCAATTTGACCTTGGAGTGTATGGACGACCGTATATCGCGCGCCCATAGACTAGGGAGAATTTGTCCCTGGGAAATGCAGGCCCATTATTATCACATTTTGGTTGGTTAAGTTACGTGATAGCATTTTGGCATCAAAAAAGAAACTTAAAGAAGCTGGGGTAACGGTGAACGAGGACTTCTGTAGGGCGACAAGAACCATGCGTAAAAAACTGTTTGATTTTGGGAAAGAAAACAGCCATCAGTTTACCATACGTTATAAGTTATAACATGCTGTTCATAAGCAAGAAATGCTGTCTACAAACAGGCTACTAACTCAATGTGTGAACTGGAATCAAACAGTGATTCAGCTAGATCCCAAACTTTGTTTCAGTCTACGTTTGCAGCTGGTGATGATGACGGCTCTTTATCTTGAAAAAGAATGCGCACTCTAAGCCTGTTCGTTGTGACCTCTCAATTGTATTCTCAAATATGAGGAGCATGGTTAATAAACGAGATGGCTTTATCGTCTATCCTTAATGACTACTCGGCTGACACTGTCGTCTTGACGGAAACTTGGCTTTCTACGAAAATAGATAATGCCGAACTTTTTAACTGCGAAAAAGATTACAATATTTATCGCTATGACCGTAATGTTAAATCTGAAGGCGGTGTTCCTATTGCGGTAGCTCATGACCTCGTATGCAATATGGTCGTGCTTAGCTCCCCTGTTGAGTTCGTTAATGTGTCTGTTCAACTGAGTCACCAAAATACGATATTCTGTCTGTGGTATTGACCTCCGAGCGAAACATCCGCTTTCTGTGAACAAATACATGATGACCTAAGTAGCCTGGTCTTAAAGTTTCCTTTTTCTCCTTTATTTGTTTTTGGCGATCTTAATTTTTTGCAAATAAATTGGTTAGGGTCCTACCCCACTGTCAGTGCAGCGTTAGCAGAATGCTTATGGTTTGTAAATTTATGTTTAGACTTCAATGTAACACAGCTTGTGAATCAACCTACCAGATCTGGCCCTACATCATCTAACATACTAGACCTAATTCTTACAACAGCACCAGATCTTGTTCACTCGTTTTATATTTATCTTGCTTACGTGACCACTGCTTCATGCATTTAGTTATAACCGGGCGCATTTCTCGTCAAGGTACTCAGGTCAAAACAATTCGAGACTGAAAAGGGGAGATTATTCACAAATTAATACCGAGCTTGAACTATTCATTGATGAATATATGCCTGGTTTTTTTAACGCACTGTAGAGTGTAATTTGACTTTATTCAGAGAAAAAGTAATGTCATTAACTCATAAATATACACCACTTCGTATCATCTCCGATAAACAACATTCACATTGGTTTACCACCGCCCTAAAAAGGTTGCGCAAAAAAATACCACTCTTTCGTCTAGCGAAATGCACAGACAATCCTATTCGTCGGTGCGCATATCAAGACAGTCTGTGCTCTTATCATACCGCTATCAAAGAGGCGAAGCACACTTTCCTTTACAATACCCTCCCCTCGACTCTTTTCTTGTAATCCTTCGGAGTTTTGAAAGATTATCAGACCTCTAAAACCTACCCTAAAAAACGCTATATTTCTTGTAAATTCGAATTTTCAGGTCACCCGTACGGAAGAATGTTGCTCAGTGTTAAACGACATCTTTTCGTAGTCATAGTCTGACCAATCTTCGAGTATTATTCCTCAAGTGTCTTCTCGCCTTTTTTTCCAACGGACCAGATTGTTATTGATTCTGGGGGCATTATGCATCTAAGTCAGAGTGTGAAACTTTACTCTTCTTGTGGCGCTGATGGAATTATTTCGAAGTTCTTAATAAACACTGAGGTTTATTCGTCTATATTTTTCTCAAAAACTATTTAGGCAGTCTATTCAGTGTTCTCTAGTACCGCGGGATTGGAAGGTGGGGAAGGAGGTTCCCCTGGATAAATCTGGTAACGCACAGTTTTCTCTAAATTACAGACATATTTCACTAACGAGCATCCCTTGTAAACATCTAGAGCAGTGGTTCCCAAATGGGGGTCCGCGGACCCTAGGGGTCCGCGAAGCCACTTCTGGGGTCCGCAAAACCCTCAACAAATTTTTTTTTTTTTAGTTGGCACGTTTTTTGTGGTTTAGTCCGGCCGTGACTAATTTGCAACCTGCTTCCGGAACTACGACAGCAATCCGCACGAGATCATCTCGGTCACCTCCTTTCCCTCTTCCCCACACCTTCCCGAACTACGTGTCTCGGGTGCCCCGCGGCGGGATTATCATATCGCATATCCTGACCAGAATGAAGTGATGTGGCACCTTTGTTTTATGTTTTTCTGCTACGTAGCAATAAAAGGCACCTGTTTCATGCTCCAGATCTGTTAACTTACTCACAACCCCCCCCCCCCCGCTGGAAGGGGTCCCCCATCACTGCCAGCGGTCCGCAAGGGTCCCCGACACATCCATGGCTGGGAACCACTGATCTAGAGCATGTGATATATCCAGACATGATGTCATTATTGGAATCGAACTCAATTTTTCTGCCCATTTCAGCACGGTTCTCGCAAACGTTACTCTTGTGAAACGCTACTACCTTGTTTTGCCCATAACATAACTTCAGGCCTCGGTCATGGATCATCATTTGACTGCGTTTTCCTCGACTTTCCAAAAGCTTTTGATAAGATACCCCATCACTTATTACTTCTTAAAATGAGCACCCTAAATATTGACCCTAATATTTTTAAATGGCTTGATTGCTTTTTTAATAAACCGCACCCAATTTGTAACGGCGAACAACTATGACTCATCTTTTTCTGTTTTAATATCCGGTGTCCCTTAAGGTTCTGTTTTGGGTGCATTATTGTTTTTAACATACATTAATAATCTTCTCAATTGCATTCACTCTTCGATAAAGTTGTTTGCTGATGACTTTGTTCTTTACCGAAAAATGATCAACCAATCTGATTATTATCTCCTTCAATCTGACCTTGACAACATTGCTAACTTGTGTAAAAAATGGCTGATGTCCTTAGACATGAGCAAATGCAAAAGCATGACTCTCTTACGCCTTTCTGATCCCCCTCAAACCTGCGACCACAAACTTAATAGTACCTCATTAGAGCATGTCACATCATACAAGTACTTATACTCCGTTTCACCTTGTGTTGTACCGCAGCGAAGGCTAGAAGCGCGAGCTCGTAGCCTTGGCCGCTGCCTTAATGCACGAGAGCTTGTGCGGCTGAGTTGTGCCCTAAAGCAAGGAGCTCGCGCTTGTAGCCTTTCCTGCGGTAAATCATAAGGTGAAACAGAGTATAGGAGTTCACATAACTAATAACTTCTCATGGCATACCCACGTCCACTACGTCATTAACGATGAAAATCGCACCCTCGGCTACTTGAGTCGTAATTTTCCCCAAGTCCACTTATCTCTCAAGCTACTTGTATATTCAGATTCTTATCCGCCCAAAGCTATACTTCGTTTCACCTTCCGTCCAGACGCAGCCGATGCTACGAGATTATATGACGAATCACAGAGCGTCAAAAGGGCACCATCATGGTGTTCGTAATGTTTCTGTGCATGTGCTATCATCGCTGAACCAATCATAAACAGAACAAGCTTAGTGACTTGCACTTTTGACGCTGCTTGATTGGTCCCGTTCTCTCGTAGCATCCGCTGCGTCTGGACTGAAGGTGAAACGGTATAGAACACGCGTCAAGTATATGGGACACGGCTCAACGGACTCTCATTGACGCATTTAATCTGTCCAGGATTGATCAGCGCGCTTTATTGTATCTAACTATTTTCGTCTTGCTGGCATTTCGTTAATGAAATCTAATCTTGGCCTTCCCGATCAATCAGTTAGAAACATTTCGCTTCCCTCTCTTTCTATTTTTTTTTTTATAATTATCTTTTATAACCCATCTTTGAAACAGTAACTTATTTCGCAGCCTTTATACCTCTCATCCGGCATGGATCACCAGTTCAAAGTTGCCATTCCTTACTGCAGCACAAATATATTTTTTTATTCTTTCATCCCCAAATCCAGCTCAGAGTGAAACCGGATTCCCCCTTCCATTGCCTCCATTGAAGATTCGTCATCATTTAAATCCGCCATAACCGAGTATTTTTCGGATTTTGCATTTGTTTAATGTTTTGTTTTACTGCATATTGTACCACTGTTGATGTATTTACTCCATGTACCCACCCCTCTGCAATGCCCCATGGGCCCTGAGGGTATTCAAAATGACATAAAAAAGATTGCCCGTATCTTATTCAAAACTGAATATAAAAGGTGTTTTTAGGCTTCACAGGTTTCGTTTACAAAACAAAACGCTGAAAGCCACACATATCTGGTATGTGCAGGTGAGTAATAAGGCTAGGGGGACATAATCTAGGAGCCTAATCGTCAGGATAACTCTAATGGTTAAGTAAAAACATGTCAACTCATATTTTATTCGTGGAAAACACACATGACTCCAATTAGAAACTTGCCAAACGTCACTGAAAACTAATAAATAGGTAAATTTTAGAAAAAAACTTAGTGCGCGTGGGAAGCGCGGCAGCGAGCAAAAGCCGCAAGGCTGGCGGTATAAAAACGCGAAGAATAGAGACAGAAAAGCGCGGAGGCGCTTTTGCGCACCGCTAGCTTTGCGCATTTCTAATTACTAATATTAAACAGCGCACAAAACGTCGGCGGAAGAGAAAAGGACAGTAGAACGAAAGAGCGCTGACTCCCAACTGATTTATTTATACAGAAGAGAAATGGAGGAAAAAGAAGCCACGAATATTGAACACCTACGTGAAGACAAGGTATAAGAAAAAAAGAAAAGGAAGAAAATATGTACAGACTAGATCGATAGATTTAAGAAAAAGAAGAACAAAATGAAAAAAAGAAAAAGGAGAAAAGAGAAATACATGGAAAAATTACGAAAACAGTACTTTCACTCTTTGCCGGCCAAAGTTACTGCGCATAGGCGTTGGCAAAAAAAGACACCTCCTTAGCACTCAGCGACAGGGACAACTGGCTGACGCAATTGTTGTCCTATTTTTTTAATTTGAAAAGCCTAGTTGATCTCTCGAGTAGTCCGGTCTTGAAATCTCCCAAGAACAGTTGTTTCATCAAAAGTCGGTGTGCACTTGCAGGAGCGACAGTGTGTAGGCAAGTGTCCGCCTACCGTGGCCTGAAGTGAATAGAAATGTTCTCTAAGCCGGTCGTTGACGCATCGTTCAGTCTGTCCTATATAGCATCTACCACACGTCAGAGGGATCTTGTAGACCACACCATCCGTGCAGATAACGAACTTGTTCTTGTGCCTCTTGTGGCATACGCCTCGTAAACGATTGTCGAGAACGGACCTTACTTTAAGCACAGATCTTGGATAACCGTAGGGGACCGAAAACACCACGGGGACATCATACCTGTTTGCGATTCGCTTTAAATTGTGAGACAATTTATGCATTTCGCACGAGTGCTAACTTTAAGGCACCACCATGCATCCCACCTGCTCAAGTATTTTTTGTTACTAAAATATAATAATTTAATGGTTTTCGATGACGTTTAGCAAGGTTCAAATTCGAACTGTATGTTTAGCCTTACTAATTAAGTTATTTAACAAATATTATCTAACAAAGAGCTTATCATTGCAACTAGCCTCCCATATTATGTCCCCCTGGGTGCATAACTCATGTGCACAGATCGCATTAGTATGACTTTCATGGTTTATGCATTTATTTATTCATTCACGTTACTTCGCAGCGCCCGAAGGCCATATTGCGAGGGAAGGATGCCAATACATATCAGCCAAAAGGTGCAAACATTAGGCAATGACGAATAAGCTCGCAAGACAAAATTAAGATCACATGGTCGTTCTATAGAGGCATTGACATGACGCCTGGTCAGCTAAGAAAAACAACTTTTTTAAATGCACTGCGAAATTTTTTTATTGCATGATACCTACAAAATTTCGAGGACGCCTAAGCACTTTTTATGAGTTGTGAATGCGTCTGCGGTGTACTGGTGTAAACGGCCACGATTCGCTACTGCCGAGGTTGCGGCCGGCGGCAGAACGCGCGCTGTCGTGAAACGGCCGCTGGCCCACTCCTCCCTCCCCCCTCCGGCAACGCCTGCCACGAGAGCGATGGCCGCCAATGGCTATCTAGAAGCCGTTTTGCTCAACCAATGAGAATTTTTTTTATTTGCGGTTACACACACCGTCGGCTCCGCTCCGCGGGATAGTCAATGCTCTCGCGTTAATAACAGCATTTACCACCTCACTGAAAAATTCTGTTGTTGACATTATAGAAATTATTCCTTGAGGTAGCGAGTTTCATCCTCTTGTTGAAGGCGGAAAAAAGGAAAGTTTGAAGTATTGTTTTTTTATGAAGTATTTTTAAATGTTGTGTGTAAAATCTAAAAGAAAACACCCTGTATGTAACAAACACGATGCACCTTCCCAAAATACTCATGTTAGCTTTAGCCAATGCTTGCAGAACGATCCATTCAAACCTTCAACCAAGTAGCGCTTGCCAGTTTCGCCCTTCACGAGTAATCTGATATCCTGCTCTCCGCTTCTGTGGGATAGATTGCCCGCGGAATATTTCAGGAGAGGTAACGGAACGCCAACCAACCGCAAGCGCGTTGCCGGTGTTTCCCACGCGGTCCTCCTTTATCTGCGCCTAATTGTGAACACGCCGTAAACTAGCGCCTGTTTCGATTGCGGCTGGTGTCGCGAGTGTGGCCACGGTCTGGGATGGGCACGCATGTGGCGATGGCGTCAGAGAGCGCCTTTATCTGCGCAAAGCGCGTTTATGACACGCTCGCCGGCTACGCCGAATAAAAGCACAGGCCTCCGATAGGGACGGTTCATCCTCTGCCTGAGAAGCCCAAGGACTTAACCAATACACGTGAGTACCGCCTAGCAGCTGAATTTTCATAAGTTTGCCTAACTCACGGTAAATATTTCGTGATGTATAGCTCGAGATTGCATGAACGTCGAATATTATGTTTTTTTTTTTTTTTATTGCGTGCGAAATTTAATTTGCGCAGCGTATCGAAATGTACAGTTTCCCACGCCGTTCGTTGAAGCGGTTTATGGAGCTTTGCTAAGTACGCTTTTGCCAAACGCACTTCATTTTAACTGGAATAATAAAACAGAACATCATTTATTTGCTCACTTCGTACAATCTGGGCCAGGGAAATGCGAACCGAGAACAGCCGCCTAAAACTGCCTCATCAAATGGCCCTTTCATAAAGGTGTAGACTGTACGTTTACATCAAGCAACTAACAGTCCGGCATCTATTTAAAACTGAATTAACTTACCCGAACCAACGAGTACGTAGAAAAGTAGCCCTTCTCCAAATAGCTTTTATAGATATATTAATTCAATCTCTTTTAAACTACAGTGTCAGGGTTCGTTTCAAATATATCGGTCCACGTCCGACGTATCTCCTTGGCAAACTGTTAACACGCGTAATCTAGTAAATTGCTCCGTGTGTTTTAGTGCCATTGAAGGGGATGTGCCTTGGAGCTCCCGACATAGGCTTCAAACGTTTCGAGGCAGTGGTTTAAAGATTAACGGAAAGAAAGAGCAGTGAACAGAGCTGATACTGTTTGGTCGGGCTCGTTGCATCAGTTGTGGTGTTATTGTTGACGTGAACAGCCAGAAAGACCTGCCAAAGTACTCAGCAACCACAATCGTAAGGAAGGCTTCGACGTCAGATGTTCCTTGACGTGTTGTTTACAGTAGGCTCTGTTCTTGAACGCTATCTATTCAAGTAAACATCAACGTTAGCGACGCGTGACCTTACGTTAGGTTTCAGAAATGGCAATAGAGATCACCCGGGAAACGAAGAGGTACTTCTAAATTGAACTGAACATACTCTAGATGTAATAACAAATAGCAGTTCCGCATACAAGGTATTTGTTTTAGGTACGACGGATATTGTTCAGCTGTCACTTTATTCACTAATTGGAGGCTCTTATGTATTTTTAAATGTTTCTTAGGGAAGAGTGGCGTGAGCTATTTGGTGAAACTTGATAACTTCCATTAGTCAAGTTGCGCACATTCAGAGTCTTTGTTGATGCCCATGAGCCGGAGCCGGATATCCTGGAAGGTTTCTTGGGGGAGCGGGGTGGGGAAAGGGGGGGGGGGGTTGTTGACGGACTTTCGTTATGAGTGGCTAATCTTGAGGAGGATCTGCTATGTGGATTTCACAATATTATCGACATCAGGCTCGCACGAGTCACGCAACAGCTACCGTAACAAAGTTAGTTTTTTCTTCTTTCAACTTTACAAATGAACAGATCTGCATCGTTACCTCGCTTTTTGATATGAATTGCATTTTTCATTATGTTCCCGACACACAAACCATTTCAACCCTACCAGTAAGTTGACCTGAAACTCCGGGCTCACGATATCGAAACTTTAATTTTACTTGATCTTTCTGATAAACCCGGGGAGCACATCATCTTCCGTCCGGGAATGATGCATGCGGTATAATTTCCCCTGCTTTGTTACTGAGAGCTTTTGGGTGGTTTCGCATGCGCTGCACACAGGATACACTCTTGATCCCCGGGTTTATCAGAATTGGCGAGACAAGTTTAAATTTATTCAGGAGTGCAATTGTGTCACGAGAATGCTTTAATGAGTCGTTTGCCATAGATTCTGCTCTTTTCGTTGGTTTGTGCCGGGCCTTGAATTCTTTGTGCTCTTGGATTGCGAGAAACCCCTTGTGGTATCTGAAATAATATCGAAGGAAACTAAGGTTATTGCGCCCTTTACGCTATTTATCCACTGCTGCGTTAAGTTGGGACATCATACACCCGTTTCGCCATCTCTTGGTACGCTATGAACTTGTGATTAACCCCGTGCCGTGATGTTGTGAGTCAACGTGGGTAGATAGGCTTCGCCATTCGGGAGCCAGCGGCACGCGCCGACGGTTCCCTGTGAACTAATTACGCTGGAATCAGTATCCTTCGCCCCAACGGTCACCTGCACACCTTGTATGTTGGGCTAAGCATGTTTTACTATTTACGCCAGAGACCGAAATGGGCACTCTCCACCAAAAGAGTAGTTTTATTTTTTTTATGACAGTCAATTTATTTGAAGAGGAAAACACAAAAAAGCTGCAATTGCTTATTCGCGCTAACGGTTTCGCGCAGTGCTTTGTAAATGAATGATGTTTTCCCGTTGTGTTTATCGGACATGGCGGACATCAGATGACGAAATAAGCATCAAGTTAAGAGAGCTAATTACCCTAAATATTTCATTACACTTTTTTAAATGTTGGTTTTATAGCTCATGTCGCACTTGAAGTATTGACTGCAGTTACGATTAGAGGAAAACTGTTTTCGACATGTTAACCGCCTCCAAGATATTCATCATATCAGTCTTGGCGTTTTCGTCGCCTAATTCCGAAACTGGACACAGAAACAGCGCCGGGACTTCCGTCCGCAATAATGCACAGGAGTGGGACGTTGTTTCACCTATTTTGGGAATAGCGAGTTTTCGAATAGCGTCCGCAAAAGCTTTGCATATAGAAAGTGTCGTCGTTGCCACGCGTCAATTGGAAGACGGGTGTGGGCTCGGCCCACGAGTAGTGGTTACGACGTCATTCAAAGGTTTCCCGTGGGCTATTTTAAAGCTCGCTATTATCTCAGCAGCATGTTCTTGGCGTGTGTTCCGAAGTCGCGCTTTCGAAATAATGAAAAGCACCCGAAACAAGTACAGTGTACTCAACTGTTAAATATAACGCGGGAGCGGTGGCCGGAGAGACTGCGTGCGTCACCTACCGCCTCACTCTGGCAGCTTATGCCGCTGTTGTTTTCTGGAGTTACACCCCCAGCTCCGAAACAATCACCGATGATGACTCGACGATAAAAACAAAATGTCGCTTTTTGATTTTGTTTTTTGTTGTTTAAAGTGGGTGACCTTTGTCAGAGAAACTGCAAGATCACCGAGGTATGGTAGCCCCGTATGGTAAATGCGTAGGTGTGACTAAACAGAGCGGCAAAAACAACAAAACAAACAAGTAAAAATTTAAAGCGTGGTTGATAAAGAGAGAAACAAGGATGTCATGCGATAACTGTGTCGGAGAGTGGCGACAATCGCAAGAAGAGCCACTCTATTCTCTGCCGCATCATTGATTCAATCGCTAGACAGCTCCGATATCAGTTTCGGCCACCGCTCCCGCGTTATATTTAATAGTTAAGCACACTGTACGTTATTCTTCTCCGCATCATTATGCACTGGATTTCCGGTGTCCCTTGTGCTTCCAGTTTTAAAATCATTTGACGAACACGTGAAAATTAAAATCACTAGCATTTCAAAAAATGTTTAGACTGATTTAGCCTCTCATCGTAACTACCATCAATACTCAACCGTAGCATGACCATTGAATCATAACTAAAAAGTTATTTAGGAAAATTAATTTTTTTAGCGAACTTAACGAGTCGCTTATTTCCCCTACTAATGTCCGCCGAGCCTGCTAAATTCACAAAGACGATGACCATGCAACTCTCACACATTTATTTTTAATCGGTTGGGATTTAAATTACACACCCTGTATTTTATTGATTTTAGCGAAAGGCTACAAGTACATGCTTGCGGGCCTCCCCGGATGCTTCCTTTAGTGAGTGCTATGTAGTCCTAACTCGGGTAATGCACCAAACTCAACACTAAGAGCTTGCGGATGTTGGTTTTAATGGCGCCTCGAATGACAATCTCTTACACCAGCCCCGTGCCTACCGCCGTGCTCTTGAATGCCCGGGTGACAGGCCATGCCATCTCTTGGCCATCAGGCGACATAAAAGAGTGCACCCACTTCTCTGGCATCATCTTTTTCTGAATAATAACCCCGACATCGCCAGCTGTAAATTCACGCTTTAGACGCGTTGAAGTACTAATTTTAAAAAGAAGGCAAAATCAAAAGGAAGCATTCAGACATCAGACTCTATTGGCTATAGCGTGTTGTAGCGTGCATTGAGAAATCCTAAACTGAGGCGCGGATACGACAGCGAGCAAATATCTCTTTCGAAAGTCACCTGCTTCTTGTTGGCAGGTCGGAGTTACTGCGCTATGACTGAACAGCCGACGCCACAGATGTTGCAGGCTTTTTATAACAAATAGCATTGAAATGGTATTAGTAGAATATTCATACTTCGTTTCACCATACGTCGGAGAGTTTATCCATCGCTATACTTTGTTTCACTTTCGCGTTAAGTCCGGACGCAGCCGGCCCTACGAGCTGAAGGGACTGATCAAAACGTCAAAAGTGCTCGTCACTGGGCCTTCCCTTTACTCGATTGGTTCAGCGATGATACAGCACGTACAGAAACAAGACGAACATCATGTTGGTGCGGTTTCGACGCTGTATGATTGATCCTATCAGCAAGTTGTGTCGGCTGTGTCCGTGCAATTGTGTAGAGATTTCATGACTTCCACCAAAGGCGGACTTTAGAAACGGGTCTACTGCTATTTTAAAGCGAACGCATTAACTGGCTCATGGAGCGAAGCCAGCGTTGTCTGTAGCAGCGAAACACGGCACCTAAATTCCCATTGGCTGAGCGAAACGGTACCTTAATTTCCATGGGCTGCGACGCATCATGTGGCTCCATAGAATTGGTGTCATCATTGTTAAGGAGCCAGCCGAACTGCTGGCGGCGCAGCGGGAGGGGGGGGCGCGGGTATGCGCTGGCCTCATGTTAGGCCTAACGTTAAGCTTATCGTTACGCTTTGAGGTCTAACGCTGTTTGCTGTTTGACGTGAGGGGGGGGGGGCGCAGCTGTTTGACGTGAGGGGGGGGGGGGTAGGCTTTACTTCGTCAACCGGCACTCGCAGCAAGGCGGATGAGAGGACACGGTGATTTCAGCACTCGGTGCGCCGAGCTTTGCACTGCCGCCGCTGCCTCACCCAGCGGTGCAGCAGTCACCAGCGAGCCAAGGCAGTCTGCGCGGCGCATCGCTGCACTTTTTGCCTGCGCTGCGGCCACTTCTGCTCCTCTCGGCGCCGAGAATCCTTTCGCATTGACAACTCATAAGAAGTGCTTAGGTGTCCCGGAATTTTAAATGCGATAGCGTCTTTTTCGGCTGGCCCGGCAGCGGTCATGGCAGTCCTACTTAGATACTACGCACCTTTTAGGCGCACACCGCCATAGAACGTTGCTAAGGTGTACGCACGTTATATTGTAAGAGTGAGTGAACACTTAAAGATGAATCAATATGTGCTCGAGTGGAGGCTCCAGCAACCTAGTGAAGAAATGTGACAACTTAGGGTTGTTAACAGTGGAAGTCAGGCACGTAGCCAGGATTTTGATTTGGGGGGAAGGGGGGGGTGCCCATGACAAAATGCGTATGAGGAGGAGGGAGAGAGGAGGCCCCAGCAGGATGGAAGATTTCGGGAGAGGGGCCCGGCCCCATGGGCGCCCCTCCTCCCCCCCCCCTGGCTACGTGGCTGGTGGGAGTCATAGTTTGAGCTGAGGGGGACAGTGGATAGCACTGACAGCAGCAGTGTAGAGGAGGAGCAGAATTCTGTAACAATAGAGACGACCACAAGATAATGGGATAAGGCAGAATGTAAGATTCCAGCAGGCACAGCGACAGGCTCAGACGACTTCCCCATGGAACTCATTAAGACACTAGAAAAAAATGAAGTCACTTACAACCCCCTGTAACACCGAATTAGAGTGCAGCTCTTCAGGAGGAGGAGGGAAGGGTACTAAGGGGAGCGTATACCCCTCCTCCCTCCTCCTCGCCTCCTCATCGTCTGTGCTAGTCCTCCTCCGAGCGGCGTCGGCGTAACCGTGAGGTCACGTGACTCCCGTGAGGTCACGTGGCGGCATCCGTGACGTCATCTCGATGACGATTACGTCATCGTGGTGACGTCATTACTGGTGACGCCACTGATGGCGTCATCGTGATTATGGCGATGACGGTGAGGATGACGTCATCGTGATGACGTCATCGGGATGAGGTCAATGATGACGTCATTAGTGACGTAATCATGGTGACGTCACTAATGTGATGACGTCACTGATGACGTCATCAGTGGCGCCCCCAGTGACGTCACTGATGACGTCATCAGTGACGTCCCCAGTGACGTCACGCGTCCCATAATGCACCACGTGGTTACGCCGACACCGACGACGACGACGCTCAAGCCGGAAACGGGCGCCTAAGAGCTGCGCCCTAAAACAAGGAAGCTGAAGTTATGGCATGTGATTAATAAAATAATTACGGGGGAGATGTACCCAATGATTGGAAACTAAGTAAAATGACACTAATATATAAAGAACAGACAAAGTCAAAGACAACATTAAGGCATATCGCCCAAGAACGGTAACTTCAGTTATCTACAGATTATCTATGCATATAGTAAAGCGTAGAATGGAGCAATCGGCAGAAGATATGCAAATACTGGATGAGCTCCAAAACGGATTCTGAAAAGATAGAAGACTGGAAGATAACTTACTCGTCGTCACACAATGTATAGAAATAGCAATGAAGGACCAAACTCCTTTATGGGTAGCATTTTCGGACATCAAGGGAGCGTACGATAATGTGAGCCAGGAAAAACTCTGACGTCAGCTCAAGGGGTATAACTTAGATGCAAATTTGGTTAGATTTCTTCAGCAAGTGTAAACGTACAATAAGGTAGTCATAACAGGAGAAGGAGAAACCACCGAACCCGCAGCAAAAGAAAGAGGGCTCAG
This sequence comes from Ixodes ricinus, assembly GCA_037355805.1. Classification (NCBI taxonomy): domain Eukaryota; kingdom Metazoa; phylum Arthropoda; class Arachnida; order Ixodida; family Ixodidae; genus Ixodes; species Ixodes ricinus. Next base: position 39,606 of record JAZHYW010029800.1, on the reverse strand, counting down.
GCAGGGCTGTCCACTGTCACCTCTGCTTTTCATAATATATCTCAGTGAAATGCATAAAGAAATTAGAGCAGAGTAACTTAAATTTTGATGTGAGTTGTATGGAAGAAGGGAGAAATGTAGTACAGGTAATACCAGGACTGATGCATGCGGACGACATAGTACTTACGGCAGATACCTAGGATACGTTACAGGAACTAGTTGGAATATGTGGACAGAAAGGAGACACCTTGGGCATCTGTTTTAGGAGTGACGAGTCTAGAGTAATCGTGTTTAACGACGAAAAGAAACTCCTGAGGTCACACGACATTGTAATAGGCAATGTAGAAAAATACAAATATCTGGGAGTCTGGCTCAGTGAGGGAAGGAGATATCTAGAGGACCATAAGGAGAATATAATTATAAAAGGGAAGAGATATGATCTATTATGAACCTCGAGGCACTATGAAACTATAATAAATATGAAGTGGTCAGAAGTCTGTGGAAAGGAGTGATGGTACCAGGACTGTCTTTTGGCAATGGGGTACTGTGCATAAAATTAGAGGTTCAGTCATAATTAAAAATTCGACAAAGACGCGTAGGCAGATTGACACTGGGAGCACATGGAAAGACACCAAATGAGGGAGTACAGGGGGAGGGGATATGACTGGTCGTTTTTTGAGAGAAGGGAGACAATTAGTTAGTTGAAATTTGAACAAAGGTTTACCGAAATGGATGATACGCGGTGGGCACGGAAGGTGTTCAAGTATTTATACATTAAAATTTTAAACACACAATGGACAAGCCGAACCTGAAAGCTTACATTAAATACCTACACACTAGTCAGGGGGCTGAGCAGATTACTTCAGTCGAAAAGGGAGTGAAAGAGGCAGAAAAAAATGTGGCAGGTACAAATGCTGAAAAGTTAGCTCTAACAATGTGCAGCACACAAAAACGGGACCTAAGAAAAGAAGCAGTGTTTGACAATTCACTGGGAAGTTCTTAACTGTTTAAGGCTAGAACGGGAGTTTTGAGGACGAGGACGAACAGGGCTACGTTTCAGGACACAGACACATTATGTGCTGTCTGCCATAATGAGAGCGAGACACTAGAACACTTGGTTTAGAAGTGCACGGGGTTGTGCCGTGCCTTCCATAAAAAGGTAACAGATTTGTCCGGGGCCCTGGGTTTGGCTGTAGAAGCTGGAAGGACGGAAGAGAAAAGGATTATAGTCACAAAGAGGCGATTAGAAGATTGGTAGAAATTATCTAGGAAAAATTGAACAATGCACAACTAACTAGCACAGCCAGGGACAGGCGGAACAGAAAAAAATTGGCACTCCATCCCGCGTGGCTCCGGCGCAAAGTCTCAACCCTGTCCTCCAGTGGGTCCGGTGCTGGGGTAACGCCGAAAGGGTTTCACCAGAAGAAAATTGGCGACTATCTTGCCAAAGGAAAAAACAGAAAATGATGTTTTTAGGTTTTTTTTTTTTTGCTCTTTCTGTTAAAGGTAATTTTGGTGATATCCCACACTGCCTGGTGATAGTTAGGGGTGAAAATTGTCTTAGAAGGGAAGTAGGAATCATATGTTTGTCGCTATAGACTCGGGCTATGTAGCGAAAGCTACCGCCTGTTACAAATGGCTATAGCCATTAGTCATCCATCCATCCATTAATCCAGCCAAGAGCCAGACGGTTATTGACGGCTTTTTGACTTTTGGCTATGACACCCACATTAGAATTTACCCTTACCCAAGCCTTCCATATCTCTATCTTTCTTTTTCTCGTCTATTTTTGTTCACTTGCAAATACACTCACCTGTTTAAACAAATAAAATAGGCTGTGAAACAACCTTCACATCAATTTACTTTATGATATTCGTAAAGAAAGTATTATGACATCTATTATATTGGTGTATAACATCTATGTACCCTACGATATCAGGCATTTTTGCTTGCCGCTGTAGCAATTTATTGAACATAGTCGTACACGGGGTTATTACTCTTTCGTCGTCGCTGCTTGAGCCTTGGTTGAAGCAGCGACCACGAGGCGTAGCTGGTAAAAGTCCTTCGCCAATCAAGAGCGAGAGAGGAACTGTTATCCTCTCCGCCCGTTGTCATATGGAATGCTTTGCACAACAACCTGCCCCACACCAGCGAGAGCTTTTGCGCCAATCTTCGCAGTTTTGTAAGCAAAATCAGCCACATTGAGCGGCAAACGCAACTTGTTGAATTGTTTCATAACTTTTCCTAACCGGTAGACAACAAAACAACACATTAATGTCAAATTAATCGATTTTTCGAATGCATTTTTGACTGTATACCCCCAAAAAAGTAAGTATGTAAACCAAATATTTAGGCTTATGTCGTAACGTCGTGAAGTGGATCGAGGCGTTTCCATTAAATTGATGTCAGAGTTGAAATAATGAAAGCTTATCTGCTCCTTTACCCATATCATCAGGAGTCCCTCAGGGATCCTTCTTGGAGCCAGGCACGTAGCCAGGGGGAGGGGGACGGGGCAACGGGCCCCCCCCCCCCATCCCCCTTCCCGAAATTTTCCATTTTGCTCGGACCTCCTCTACCCCCTCCCTCTCATACAGCATATTGTCAATATTGTCATGGCGCCCCCCCCCCCTCCCCCGAAACAAAATCCTGGCTACGTGCCTGCTTGGAGCCATATTGCTATATTTACTATACATGAATAGCATTGCATCCCATATCAAGAAACCAACAAAACTAAAATCTCTATGCCGATGACTGCCTTCTTCAATTCCCAATAGATAACACAAATTATCAATTACACCTCACCAGGGATTTAGAATTCTTAAGGCAGCGGAGCGAGGCGTGCAAATGCGAATTAGTGTGCGCAAATAGGCATACAGTCACATAACTAACAAAGTGTGTCCTGCCTTTTGTTATTTATTCATATAGTTTATTTTGACGCATAAAATGGGAATGCAAACGTATGTAATGGGGACAGTTTTAAATACCTCGGTGTTACAATTTGATACAATTTACAATGGCGGACCCTTATTAATAATGTTTGTTCCTTTACTTACCTTGAGTCTATTCTTTATAAAACTGAAGTTCAAAACTTAGACTAGTGACGTCAAGTTGACAGCTTATAAAACAATGATACGCATCATCTTAAAGTACGTCGGTGTAGTCTAGACTCCTAACAAACAAATTGAGCAAATTTTTTTTAAAAGATTAAAGGTTGGTTGTACGTTTTATGCTTTGTTTGTACTTGACAAACGAACAGAGTTTGTGGCTAGATTTATAAATCAATGTGGTCTTCAATTAATAGAAACTAGAAGAATGTACCTGTTAAAACTGTCTTACTACATCTACAATAGAAAATTTAAAATCGACACGGAACTATGTCTAAAAAAAAGCATATGCGATCATCTAGACCAAATCACAATAATATGGTTTAACCCTACAATACCAGGATATATGCTTTCAATCATATATTTTTGTTGAAGCGATTAAAGAGTAAACTGGGCTTCCAAAGCGTGTTAACTCCTCTAACGTGTGTCATTTTGAATCATCATGAAATATGTGTTTTTTCTTCAATGAAAAAGAACGTCATTAAACATTTAGTCTGTTCTACGGTCGTTAAGTTCTTAAATATTATGTTCTTATATGTGTAAATTTGAGCTAAAATTAGAATATACTTTGCTTTTGGTGTGCTCAGAAGCCTTTTACAAGTTATAAAGTTCTGCAATTTTTAAAGTTACTTTGACGCAAGTTTGGTGAAATTGTGTAACTATGTATCTACCTCTCTGGCAGTAGCCTTCAAAAGAAGGCCAACATAATAGATAGATAAATAAAACATAAAAATTTTAAGACGACCATCTTGAACACGGGTTGGTAGAAAAACTTAAAATTAAACCATTTTCGTATATGGACGACTTAAGTTTCCGATATAAACACAAACCCTGATCACAGTAATTAAATCGAATATTTAATGCATTTGAGTTTACTGGAAGATTGTAGGCTAAGATTAAACGTGCGGGTTCGTTTCATTTAGAAGTAAAAACGCAATTTAGGGCTTAGGGGCAAAAACGCATTTTAAGTACTTCCTGTACTTTCTTTTAAAAACGTATAAACACAGCTTTAAACACCCTGTATATCATTTTGCTTGACGTTGGAAAATCAATGGATGATAATGATTATGCCGTAAAGCCCACAAGTTTTAGAACAAAACTTTCATTTTAAAATAGCCATGTATTGACCTCAAAAGCAAAAAGAAGTCACCTATGTGACCTGAGATTTTTACGACAGTCTTTCTTTCTTTCACAATCCCATGCTTGTTCTGACAACTCTCTGACGCTAAGCTAATAAATATGCCAAACTCGCAAACTATATTTTAATATGAATATAGTCAGTCATACAAACTATTAAATTAACTTCTTACTTTTTTCACAGTCACAGAAAATGAACTCTCCCATCAGTATTTATTACAATGAAAATATTAATCTCTCATTGCTTTAAATGAATGTTCCGTTTATACATTTATTTCTTTATTGCCGTGAAGCGACCTCATTCACTCAGCCCGAAAAATAAACGCAGAAATCAACTTGGTTTGCGACACCATGAAAATAATTCGATATATTCTATTAAAGCTTTATTAAGCAAAAAATCAGACAATTGAATGCTACGCCTTAAACTAAACGCAAAGCAGAAAAAGGTGCACCGTCTCACCCGACATTCCATCCCAAGGATGGTCAGACAGACGTATGCAAAGAGCCATGAGAAACGCCATTTTAAGTGAAAAGCCGCAGTAAAAAAAACACGCTTCACAGATTTTTTTATATATAATTTGTTTTGTGTTATTTGAAGACCACATTGAATTCCACTCATTAAGCAATTGCTCATTATGATTTTGATTCTGCGTCCCCGTTTTTTAAAACAAACTCCTTGAAGTTCGACTCAAATGACGTCATCATATTAAAAAAACAACGTGCAAGCAGTGAGGAAAAGAAGAGAACACAGAGCGTTGATTGTCAACTGATATATTGTGAAAGAAAGAGAAAAACGAAGCACCAGAATTGAAACACACGCATCAGAAAAAAGGGAAACCTGTGATACATGAATGAAGTATGTTAGAAAGGGAAGAGGAAGAAAAAGCAAAACACAAATACTAGTGCCGCTAAATAAGCTACGCTTCAGAGTAACGACACTTACCCATCTTGTGGCTTAAATGCATGGTTACCAGAGGTCTGAAGCTTTATCTGAAATAACAGTAAACTCATTTCCGTCCTTCATGAATGTTTAGACACTTCGCGACAGATCAAAGCAACATTAGATGAGCATCCTAGCACCGAATCTAATGCTGAGGAAGTCTCACTTTTGAATAATGACGATCGGTAGTTGCGTCTGCTCTGCACAAGCACCAAGATGGCGGCGCCCACAACAATATCTGGGAACAGAGTGCCGATACTATAGGCAGTAGCTTAATTAGTGGCTCTAGTGATTACAATAAAGTTCAAGAAAAATTAAAGAAAAAAGGAAAATTAAAAGAACCAAATACTACTAGGCCGGTCAAAATCAATTGTTGTATTCGTTGGCTAGGAAGGGTACTTCCTTATCACTCAGTAAAAAAGTAGCCTTCCTAGCCAACGCTAAACGATTATTTGGGCGGCCTAGTATTTGATGCATCTTACTTTCATTTTTCTTTATTCTCTGTCCTTCTCTTTTTTTTTGTTCATAAATATAAATGTGTTTTTGTTTGTGGTCTTTTTTATCTTCATCTTCCCTTTCTAGCACAACTAGATTGAACTAGAAATAGCACAACTGATTCATGTATAACTGGTTTTATTTCTTTTTTCGGGTGCGTGTTTCATTTCTGATGCCTAATCTTCCTCTTTCTCTCAGAATACATCAGTTGGTAGTCAGTGCTCTGTGTTCTATTTTCTCTTCCTCACTATCTGTGCTCTGTTTAACATGATGTCATCTTACAAACTAGCTCAACTCTCCACTTTACTATAATATGACTTCGTTGCAGTCCTGATCACCCCATTTCGTTATCTTACAGCCTACAATGTTGAGGAAAGCGCTTCACAGCAGTACGTCGATCCGAATATCGACAAAAGTATCTGGTCAGCAAGCTATTGTGTCACAAGGCTGCCAAACCTCGAGTAGTCTTTTATTTTTATGATTTATAATTTTTCTCCTGCAATTACGGGAAGGGGGGGAGGATACGTTTACTAGAAAGCCGCCAGCCGCACTTGAACCCACGATGAGCCACATACGGCTCGCGAGCCGTAGTTTGGTCTTTCCTGTAGTAGATGATCTTTTCATCAGGAAGGACGAATGAGTTGGTTATACAAGTCTCTCCATCCTTCTACGCTATCTTCTTATATATTAATTTTTTTATCGTTTCGATGTCCAACAACTTAATTTCGTGTAACATGAAAACTTAGAAGTACGCGCTATTCAGAAAACCTATTTTAAAATTATTTCTTGCAGAGTGTTTAATTTCTCAAAAAATATACACCTCCATTCTTGCAGCATACGCAAGATTGCTCTCAATCGAACCTGCAGAGCGTAACCCTTTTTTCCTAAGCACCACCCTCTCCCTGCACTTATAAACTCTGCTCTGCAACAAGTTTCTTCATTCAAATATCTTGGAGTCACTATATCTTCTGATCTCAGATGGAATGCCCACATTGACTCGCTGTGTCAGAAGGCGATGTTCAAACTGTGGTATCTGAGACGTAGCTTAAGACACTCTACACCTACAACAAAACTAATCGCCTACAAATCTCTCATCAGGCCACTTTTAGAATATGCTGACATTATTTGGGATCCACACACATTATTGAACATAAATAAACTCGAAAGAGTACAAAAGAATGCACTAAGATTCATTTACAACAAATACCAAAGAAAGATTAGATTCTGTGAGTGCCCTGTACAACATAGCCGGTATCCAGCCCCTCCAAACGCGTAGGAAAATTAACAGACTCACTTTCCTATACACACTGATAAACGATGGCTTTAGAATATATAGGTCACGCTATGTCACTCTAAAATCTGCGAGAGGCACACGTAGCTACCATGCCTTATTACTTAGACACTATCAATGCCATACCGACTGCTTCAAGTTTTCTCTTTTTCCTAAAACCATTACTGAATGGAATGAGCTGCCTTTTGACATCGTAAACACGACTTCCACCCAATCATTTAAAGCCTCGCTTTTTTCATTCTTTAAATAACCTCGAGGCTACTTGTTGCTTATTGTTTTGATTTTGTTGTGACTGCTGGCTGTTAGCCAATCTTTCAATGCACTGCCCCTGAAATATTTTGGCAGCTATATATCTCGAACTGAAGTTGTGTTGGTCGTTTGTGTATATAACATCGTTCAATGTCTTGTGTCGCTTTCTAGCGTAAATGGTAAAAGGTACACGGTAAAGTGTAATGATGCTCACTGCTTCATTTCTATGTTGTGCAATATTTCGGTTGTGGGCTTCACGGTTTCTGTTCTTTACTATGTTCGTTGCACTCGCCTTGTTCCATATTGTATGTTTTCAGTCATTGTTTAGAAGCCCGTCCTACAACGCCTTCCTTGAGAAGGCAGTAGTATCTGTAAATAAATAAATAAATAAAAAATAAACACACTTCCAAAGGTGGTTTCCCTGTTCTTAGCTGACACAAAGCAGATAGGAATGGATTAGATTGAGGCGGCTTAACCCTTCGTATCGGGTGATCACAATTAGAAAAAAAACTAGATCTAGCCAGGGAAAGAAAAACAAAATACAAATAACCTACGGACGCCTGCCGTGGCACCTCTCCCTCTTCACATTTTTCCCCACCACTCCCCTAAACTGTCTTGTAATTTGTGTGAAGTGCGAGGCACTTCAAATTTCACACATTAGTGTGAAGCATTATATTGCGTGACGTAAAAGGCAAGCGCTGTTTCACACAATGGTCAGAATCAACTGTTGTCCAATTAATAGTTTCTAACTTGTTTTTTTATATACCTTCTTTTATGCACCTTCTAGGAGAATGAAAGTTTTGACTTTCGTCCTGGCTATTACCTGTGTGACACTGCTCCAGCAGTGCCAGTCTCAGGAGCCTCCGCCGGGATGTCCCCGCGTGGACCACCACGATGCGACCACCACATATCTACCCAACCCGTACAACTGTTCCACTTACTACGTCTGCGTGCAGGTATGAATAAACTACTTTTGTTACCATTTCGGCAAAGCTTATGCAGACCAAAAACAACGTTCGTCGTGCACAATATCAAATCGTCGCGATATACCGATCCAGAGCCGGTAATAGACCCCTTCAAAAGTGTGCTTTTTCTTGGAAGCTGCCAAATCACTGTGCAACGGTGGTAACAAGTGGCCACGAAGGGGCATTCTTACAAATTCTACTAATGCCGCTTCATGCCTAACTTATTTAGTTTTGAAATCGTATGCTCTGTGATGTCCCTAGTTTTGCCATTGTGAGGTGCTTTAAACCTTTTAACAATGGGCACATTACTTTCTAGATCTGTCTATTAAGGAGTGGTAGTACAGTATCTGGTCAGAAGGACCGTGTCATCCTCTACTACAATTGGACCCAAGCCGTGCCTTCATTTTGATGTGATGTACATTAAACTGCAGTCTTCAGCAACATAAAACACCCATTCGCCAAAACAGTTTTAAGCGGATGTGCCAGATTAACTTTAGACAGGCCCATATAGCTTATAATGAGGAAGTATAAAAACCTTCGTTCTATTCTCTCTCTTAAAATAAAGTGCCCCTAGCCAACCAGTGCTTCGCACCGCCACATAAACAGTCTGTACCTCGAACAACATTTCAGACCGGCGCATATCTTTAATCGACGCCAATCCGAAACTAGAATACCTTGAACGCTTCTCTAACTCGTACGTTCAATTCCACCCGTGCAATCAGTGCCCTCCAAGCGGCAACAACGCCACAATTATCACCAAGTATTATTGGATGTTAAAGCGCCGGCGAAGAAAAAAGCAAAGGAGGACCCGCTGGCGTCGCAGCGAACCAATCTATCGATATCAGAGTATTGCTGGACTGAACGCTTGTAGAGAAACTATACCAGACCAGGATTCTGTCGTTTTCACAGCCTTGCTGTGACAACGCCAGAATCGCGTTGTCCCGCTGGAATCCCAAGTTCTATCACCAGCCCTCGTTAAAAGGGATGCAGATTAAAGACGAGAATGTTAAAGTAACATTGCACGCGCGTTCTTTTTCAAAAATTACATGACTAAGAACAGCCCAAGGCCACGATACACAAAACAGTCAGAGATGAATTACAGGCGAGCATTTAAAACTTCAAGCAAAAAGAAAAAAATGGATGTAAGTCTGGAAAGATAACCATCGTGTAAAATTGAAAAGTTATTAAGGTGTTTTTGTAGATTGCCTTTGGGTTCCGATAATGAGACCCCATAAAAATGCAACCCAATACGCCCATTTAGCTTTCCTAAGGTTTTTAGGGGTCATCCTCCCTTTCATCCTGTTTTAAGTTGGTGACTGTCCTCTGGTGCCGTTTGGTCGTTTTTTTTTTTTCTCATAGAGACTAAGTATTTACGCCAGTTGTAATTCTTATCGAGCTGTCTTGAACCTTCGTTTTGTATTGTAAATAAGTTTAAATTTGCGCAATATAACCATCGTTGTCATTGCGCCTTTAAAGACTTAATCATCAACATCATCCGGTTAACATCAAACTGAATACGCAAAGGCGTCGCCTCTATTGAGAAATGTCAACGAGTTAAAGAACCAACCTACTACATCTCCCCATTAGCTCGTTCAAAGGGATGGTGAACCGAAATTGGGATTTCAGAAAAACAATGCAGGAGATGTAGGCAGGGCGCTACAATCCCTGCAACACTACTCGTAAAGCGATATCTCGAATGGACGGCCGTATTTTGAGAAAAAGAGGTCGAGATTGAACAAGGCCGACGAGGCGCGTGACGTCAAGATAGCTAGTTTCCTCCTCTTTTCGCTTCGCTCCCTCAAGGCGGCGAGGCGGAGAAGACGCGAGGCCGTTCCCTCCCCTTCTCGGAGAAACATGACGTCAACAAACCTGTCAAATGCGCCTCCTTTTCTTGAAAAAATACGGTCATCCGTTTGAGATATCGCTGTATGAGTGATGTTTTGGTGTTTGTACCATCCCGTTGCACGCTTTTGCCGCGTGTTTTGTGGAATCCATATTTCGGTTCAGCATACCTTTAATACTGAAAATTTTAACAGTCAGATTTGTTCTTTTCTTTTTTTTGACGCGGAAAATTTTTTTTTCGAATTATCACCCGCAACAATTTTGAAGTGCCAAAATGGTTTGCAGCCGCAAAAATGACTGGCGTTAAATTGTCCTTTTGTCAGACGCTGCGGTGAACAATCCACCATTCACATTCCTGTTTTTCTAACCAAACTCATAATTCAAAAGACGAAAGGAAGTGCTTTGCTCTCTGTTCAGTAATGGTATTTATGCTGGCTTGTCATCAAACCTTGTAGTCATCCTCCAGCAATATATAAAAAGTCAAGTATGCAAAAATCAAAAAGCCACTTGCTATACACATTTTCCACAAGGGCGCATCCATCTTGAATGTCGTCATTTCTGGTATGCGGTAAAATGTCGTTTTGATATCCCAACGCCGCTCGAAGATTCTTACGAAAAATGCGTGATTGTCACACATTCTTGTTTCGCATATTGCAAGATGAAATGATTTATTATTTTTCGTTCCGCATGAAAGATACGGAACACACGTGACTGAGAACGACAGGAAACAGAAAACGTCTATATCCTCCAAGTGCCCCGGCTCGCACTCAAGGAATCATGGGATCGGTTGTGGTTTAACTCCCCAGTGATCGGTAATTTCGACCACATCAATGGTTACATAGTTTTGAGTCTAATCCGTAGTCACCCTGAACAAGCGACGTGTAGAGTCCAAGGATTTGTCATATCACTTCTAAAATTTCTCGTCGATGTCAGCGTTTTTTCATACTGTGCATGAGATCCACCCTTCAACCTGGCTGAGCTGCAGAAATCTCTTAAAATATTATGATTCTCGTGCATCTTCAAAGACGCTGATATTAAGTTAGAAACGCTAAAAATGCTATGAACAGCCCCGCTGAATCCGAGCTAAATCCTGGTTTTGGTTGTTGTGAATTGTCAGATTTTTAAGCTATTCCCGCTAAAACAACAATGACGATAATTATAATATTGTAAGACATTTCTGCAGCTCAGCCAGGTTGAAAGGTGGATTGCATGCACAGTATTAAAAACACTGACATTGACGAGAAATTTTAAAAGGAATAAGACAAGTCCTTGGACACTACACAACGCTTGGTCAAGGTGACTCCGGATTATACTCAAAACTGTGTAGCCCTCGAATTGGTTGAAGTTACAGGTCACTATGGAGCTGAAAAACTACCGCTCCATAATTCCTTGAGTGCCGGCCGGAACGCTTGAGAGATTTAGCAAAGAGTCTATTGAGGCAAGCGGATGTTCAAATTATTCCTGTAAAAAACATCTAGGCCTATAACGGTATTGGACTACAAGTAATGTGATCTTTTCAATTGCACAGTATGAACTCTACTAAACTTGAACTAAATTTTGAGTTTTTTTTAAGCAGAAAAGAAACGCCGGAAGAGCTCTCGATTTGAAAATTATTCTGATTAATCGTATCTATACATTAGTATACAAAAGGTGTAAAACCGCAATCGCGGACTTTGCTTTAACCGATGTTTATTTAGCAGCAAGAAATATTATCTTAAAACAGACACGGTTGATTATAAGTGAAGAGGTTGCTTCAACAAACTAATTACAAGACTTCAAAAAAGCTGGTGCACGTTACGCTAATCAAAATACACAGCATTCTTCACGGTCGTATTGACCAGCTAAACATAATTTTATGATGTGCCAAACTGGCTAATTAATATGGGATAATCAGCTCACGCTTTAAACATTAATATGGGCACGAACCTTCCAATACAAAGATTGTAGAGCGTATTGAGAAACATATCATCGTGTCACTTCATCAGATTAGCCTTTGTGTGTCTAGTTTATTCAAGGTTTAGAAAGCGGGAAATTTAAAAGAAAAGCCTCAGGTGAGTACACGCTGGCAAACTACGATGTTGGCTCCCTTAGTCAGTGAACTGTAATAGGTGTCGTCAGCTTTCTTTAAAGGCAGAAAACATTAGACACACAAACGCTACCTTCATGGAAACAACACGATGGGATGTTTCTCGAGAAGCTCTATAACTTTTGAAATGGAGGTTCTCCTAACCAAGTAATACCTTAATTTTATGTTTTATATAGCCTATTCGGTACATACCAAAAACTATCTTGACATCATCACTATGGCATGTGAAAAACACTGCTTTGTTTCCATACGCGTAGCGTGGACCAGCTCTTTTAAGTTTTGGAATAAGTGCTATTATGTTGCCTATTATATGGCATTATCATGTGGTCCTATACAAGTATAAAAAATACGAGCTATTCTCCACTTTCTATGAAATTCGGTTCCAGTACATTCTTTCACCAAAACACAATACATCGCAATGAAATACAGATCTGCATACGTTTCCAGTAAAATGAGCTTATCTAGCTGGCCTGCTTCCTCATGAGTACTTCCCACAGGGAACGCCCCTGCTGATGATCTGCCCACATGGTCTACAGTTCAACGACAAGGATAACGTCTGTGACTGGCCGTACAGAGCAGATTGCTTCGAAATCCCCTGCCTGCTCCGACCGAAGGACCAACATCTGTTTCAAAGCCAATGCCAACCTCTGAGGCCACATCTTACCCTAAGCCACCACATTCCCCAACACATACTACAGTTCCAGAAGAACCACACACGAAAAACCCGCAGCCACAAACTACAGCTTCTCGTTTACAAACACATACTCCTGAAACGCAGCCAACACCAAATCCACAAAAGACAAAAACCACACCAGAACAGACCCCAGCTCCTGTACGACCACCTTCTCAAGAACCAACATCGCCACCAGAGCCACCACTGCCACAGCAGGAAACCACTGCACCAGTCCAAACAATAACAACACATCAGACTACTGAACCAGAGCAGCCAGCCACTCCAGATCAAACCTCTGCACCGCAACAAATAACAAAACCTCAGACGACTACTGAAGCAGAGCAGAAAGCAACTCCAGCACAGTCTGCTGCACCTGAACAACAAACACCATCGAACACCACTGAATCAGAGCAGCCAGCTACTCCTGGGCAAACCACTTCACCTGAACAACCAACAACACCGAAGGAGACCGCCGAACCGATGCAGTCAGCTACTCCGGCACACACCGCTGCGCCTGAACAACCAACGAGCCTCCGGGAGACAACCGAAACAGAGCGGCCAGCTACTCCAGCACAAACATCTGCACCAGAACAACCAACAACATCCCAGGAGACCGCCGAACCGGTGCAGTCAGCTACTCCAGCACAAACCGCTGCAACTGAACACCCAACGAGCCAACGGGAGACCACTGAACCAGAGCGGCCAGCTACTCCAGCACAAACCGCTGCACCTCAAGAACAAACGAGCCTACGGGAAACCACCGAACCAGAGAGGCCAGCTACTCCAGCACAAACATCTGCACCAGAACAACCAACAACATCCCAGGAGACCGCCGAAAAGGTGCAGTCAGCTACTCCAGCACAAACCGCTGCACCTGAACAACCAACGAGCCTGCGGGAGACCACCAAACAAGAGCGGCCAGCTACTCAAGAACAAACATCTGCACCAGAACGACCAACAACATCCCACGAGACCGCCGAACAGGTGCAGTCAGCTACTCCAGCACAAACCGCTGCACCAGAACAAACAACAACATCCCAGGAGACCGCCGAACCGGTGCAGTCAGCTACTCCAACACAAACCGCTGCACCTGAAGAACCAACGAGTCTACGGGAGACCACCGAAGCAGAGCGGCCAGCTACTCCAGCACAAACATCTGCACCAGAACATCCAACAACATCCCAGGAGACCGCCGAACCGGTACAGTCAGCTACTCCAGCACAAACCCCTGCACCTGAAGAACCAACGAGCCTATGGGAGACCACCGAACCAGAGCGGCCAGCTACTCCAGCACAAACATCTGCATCAGAACAACCAACAACACCCCAGGCGACCGCCGAATCGATGCAGTCAGCTACTCCAGCACAAACCGCTGCACCTGAACAACAAACGAGCCTACCGGAGACCACCGAACCAGAGCGGCCAGCTACTCCAGCACGAACATCCACACCAGAACAACAAACAACATCCCAGGAGACCGCCGAACCGGTACAGTCAGCTACTCCAGCACAAACCGCTGCACCTGAAGAACCAACGAGCCTATGGGAGACCACCGAACCAGAGCGGCCAGCTACTCCAGCACACACATCTGCATCAGAACAACCAACAACACCCCAGGCGACCGCCGAATCGATGCAGTCAGCTACTCCAGCACAAACCGCTGCACCTGAACAACAAACGAGCCACCGGGAGACCACCGAACCAGAGCAGCCAGCTACTCCAGCACAAACATCTGCACCAGAACAACCAACAACATCCCAGGAGACCGCCGAACCGGTGCAGTCAGCTACTCCAGCACAAACCGCTGCACCTGAACAACCAACGAGCCTACGGGAGACCACCGAACCAGAGCGGCCAGCTACTCCAGCACAAACATCTGCACCGAGAACAACCAACAACATCCCAGGAGACCGCCGAACCGGTGCAGTCAGCTACTCCAGCACAAACCGCTGCACCTGAACAACCAACGAGCCTACGGGAGACCACCGAACCAGAGCGGCCAGTTACTCCAGCACAAACATCTGCTCGAGAACAACCAACAACATCCCAGGAGACCGCCGAACCGGTGCACTCAGCTACTCCAGCACAAACTGCTGCACCTGAACAACCCACAAGCCTACGGGAGACCACCGAACCAGAACGGCCAGCTACTCCAGCACAAACATCTGCACGAAAAGAACCAACAACATCCCAAGGGACCGCCGAACCGGTGCAGTCAGCTACTCCAGCACAAACCGCTGCACCTGAAGAGCCAACGAGCCTACGGGAGACCACCGAACCAGAGCGGTCAGCTACTCCAGCACAAACATCTGCACCAGAAAAACCAACAACACTCAGGAGACCGCCGAACCGGTGCAGTCAGCTACTCCAGCACAAACCGCTGCACCACAACAAACAACAACGTCCCAGGAGACCGCCGAACCGGTGCAGTCAGCTACTCCAGCACAAACCGCTGCACCTGAACAACCAACGAGCCTACGGGAGACCACCGAACCAGAGCGGCCAGCTACTCCAGCACAAACATCTGCACCAGAACAACCAACAACATCCCAGGAGACCACCGAACCGGTGCAGTCAGCTACTCCAGCACAAACCGCTGCACCTGAACAACCAACGAGCCTACGGGAGACCACCGAACCAGAGCGGCCAGTTACTCCAGCACAAACATCTGCTCGAGAACAACCAACAACATCCCAGGAGACCGCCGAACCGGTGCACTCAGCTACTCCAGCACAAACTGCTGTACCTGAACAACCCACAAGCCTACGGGAGACTACCGAACCAGAACGGCCAGCTACTCCAGCACAAACATCTGCACGAAAACAACCAACAACATCCCAAGACACCGCCGAACCGGTGCAGTCAGCTACTCCAGCACAAACCGCTGCACCTGAAGAGCCAACGAGCCTACGGGAGACCACCGAACCAGAGCGGTCAGCTACTCCAGCACAAACATCTGCACCAGAAAAACCAACAACATCCCAGGAGACCGCCGAACCGGTTCAGTCAGCTACTCCAGCACAAACCGCTGCACCACAACAAACAACAACATCCCAGGAGACTGCCGAACCGGTGCAGTCAGCTACTCCAACACAAACCGCTGCACCTGAAGAACCAACGAGTCTGCGGGAGACCACCGAACCAGAGCGGCCAGCTACTCCAGCACAGACATCTGTACCAGAACATCCAACAACATCCCAGGAGACCGCCGAACCGCTACAGTCAGCAGCTACTCCAGCACAAACCGCTGCACCTGAAGAACCAACGAGCCTACAGGAGACCACCGAACCAGAGCGGCCAGCTACTCCAGCACAAACATCTGCATCAGAACAACCAACAACATCACAGGAAACCGCCGAACCGGTGCAGTCAGCTACTCCAGCACAAACCGCTGCACCTGAACAACCAACGAGCCTACGGGAGACCACCAACCCAGAGCGGCCAGCTACTCCAGCACAAACATCTACACCAGAACAACCAACAACATCCCAGGAGACCGCCGAACCGGTGCAGTCAGCTACTCCAGCACAAACCGCTGCACCTGAAGAACCAACGAGCCTATGGGAGACCACCGAACCAGAGCGGCCAGCTACTCCAGCACAAACATCTGCATCAGAACAACCAACAACACCCCAGGCGACCGCCGAATCGATGCAGTCAGCTACTCCAGCACAAACCGCTGCACCTGAACAACCAACGAGCCTACGGGAGACCACCGAACCAGAGCGTCCAGCTACTCCAGCACAAACATCTGCACCAGAAAAACCAACAACATCCCTGGAGACCGCCGAACCGGTGCAGTCAGGTACTCCAGCACAAACCGCTGCACCTGAAAAACCAACGAGCCACCGGGAGACCACCGAACCAGAGCAGCCAGCTACTCCAGCACAAACATCTGCACCAGAACAACCAATAACATCCCAGGAGACCGCCGAACCGGTGCAGTCAGCTACTCCAGCACAAACCGCTGCACCTGAACAACCAACGAGCCCACGGGAGACCACCGAACCAGAGCGGCCAGCCACTCCAGCACAAACATCTGCACCAGAACAACCAACAACATCCCAGGAGACCACCGAACCGGTGCAGTCAGCTACTCCGGCACAAACCGCTGCACCTGAACAACCAACGAGCCTACGGGAGACCACCGAACCAGAGCGGCCAGTTACTCCAGCACAAACATCTGCTCGAGAACAACCAATAACATCCCAGGAGACCGCCGAACCGGTGCACTCAGCTACTCCAGCACAAACTGCTGCACCTGAACAATCCACAAGCCTACGGGAGACCACCGAACCAGAACGGCCAGCTACTCCAGCACAAACATCTGCACGAAAAGAACCAACAACATCCCAAGAGACTGTCGAACCGGTGCAGTCAGCTACTCCAGCACAAACCGCTGCACCTGAAGAGCCAACGAGCCTACGGGAGACCACCGAACCAGAGCGGTCAGCTACTCCAGCACAAACATCTGCACCAGAAAAACCAACAACATCCCAGGAGACCGCCGAACCGGTGCAGTCAGCTACTCCAGCACAAACCGCTGCACCACAACAAACAACAACGTCCCAGGAGACCGCCGAACCGTTGCAGTCAGCTACTCCAGCACAAACCGCTGCACCTGAACAACCAACGAGCCTACGGGAGACCACCGAAGCAGAGCGGCCAGCTACTCCAGCACAAACATCTGCACCAGAACAACCAACATCCCAGGAGACCACCGAACCTATGCAGTCAGCTACTCCGGCACAAACCGCTGCACCTGAACAACCAACGAGCCTACGGGAGACCACCGAACCAGAGCGGCCAGTTACTCCAGCACAAACATCTGCTCGAGAACAACCAACAACATCCCAGGAGACCGCCGAACCGGTGCACTCAGCTACTGCAGCACAAACTGCTGCACCTGAACAACCCACAAGCCTACGGGAGACCACCGAACCAGAACGGCCAGCTACTCCAGCACAAACATCTGCACGAAAACAACCAACAACATCCCAAGAGACCGCCGAACTGGTGCAGTCAGCTACTCCAGCACAAACCGCTGCACCTGAAGAGCCAACGAGCCTACGGGAGACCACCGAACAAGAGCGGTCAGCTACTCCAGCACAAACATCTGCACCAGAAAAACCAACAACATCCCAGGAGACCGCCGAACCGGTGCAGTCAGCTACTCCAGCACAAACCGCTGCACCACAACAAACAACAACATCCCAGGAGACTGCCGAACCGGTGCAGTCAGCTACTCCAACACAAACCGCTGCACCTGAAGAACCAAAGAGTCTGCGGGAGACCACCGAACCAGAGCGGCCAGCTACTCCAGCACAGACATCTGCACCAGAACATCCAACAACGTCCCAGGAGACCGCCGAACCGCTACAGTCAGCAGCTACTCCAGCACAAACCGCTGCACCTGAAGAACCAACGAGCCTACAGGAGACCACCGAACCAGAGCGGCCAGCTACTCCAGCACAAACATCTGCATCAGAACAACCAACAACACCCCAGGCGACCGCCGAACCGGTGCAGTCAGCTACTCCAGCACAAACTGCTGCACCTGAACAACCAACGAGCCTACGAGAGACCACCAACCCAGAGCGGCCAGCTACTCCAGCACAAACATCTACACCAGAACAACCAACAACATCCCAGGAGACCGCCGAACCGGTGCAGTCAGCTACTCCAGCACAAACCGCTGCACCTGAACAACCAACGAGCCTACGGGAGACCACCGAACCAGAGCGGCCAGCTACTCCAGCACAAACATCTGCACCAGAACAACCAACAACATCCCAGGAGACCGCCGAACCGGTGCAGTCAGCTACTCCAGCACAAACTGCTGCACCTGAACAACCAACGAGCCTACGGGAGACCACCGAACCAGAGCAGCCAGCTACTCCAGCACAAACATCTGCACCAGAACAACAAACAACATCCCAGGAGACCGCCGAACCGGTGCAGTCAGTCACACGCTGCACCGAACCTGGCTACGGCCACGAACCGACGGCCAGCACTAGCACAACATCCGCAGAACAACCAACAACATCCCGAACCGCCGTACCGGTGCAGTCAGCTACTTCGGCAGAAACCGCTGCACCTGAACAACCAACGAGCCTCCGGGAGACCACCGAACCAGAGCGGCCAGCTACTCCACCACAAACCGCTGCAACTGAACAACCAACGAGCCTACGGGAGACCACCGAACCAGAGCGGCCAGCTACTGCAGCACAAACAACTGCACGAGAACAACCAACAGCAACCCAGGAGGCCGCCGAACCGGTGCAGTCAGCTACTCCAGCACAAACCACTGCACCTGAACAACCGACGAGCCTACTGGAGACCACCGAACCAGAGCGGCCAGCTACTCCAGCACAAACATCTGCACGAGAACAACCAACAACATCCCAGGAGACCGCCGAACCGGTGCAGTCAGCTACTCCAGCACAAACTGCTGCACCTGAACAACCCACAAGCCTACGGGAGACCACCGAACCAGAACGGCCAGCTACTCCAGCACAAACACCTGCCGGAAAACAACCAACAACATCCCAAGAGACCGCCGAACCGGTGCAGTCAGCTACTCCAGCACAAACCGCTGCACCTGAACAGCCAACAACGTCCCAGGAGACCGCCAAACCGGTGCAGTCAGCTACTCCAGCACAAACCGCTGCACCAGAACAAACAACAACATCCCAGGAGACCGCCGAACCGGTGCAGTCAGCTACTCCAACACAAACCGCTGCGCCTGAAGAACCAACGAGTCTGCGGGAGACCACCGAACCAGAGCGGCCAGCTACTCCAGCACAAACATCTGCACCAGAACATCCAACAACATCCCAGGAGACCGCCGAACCGGTACAGTCAGCAGCTACTCCAGCACAAACCGCTGCACCTGAAGAACCAACGAGCCTACAGGAGACCACCGAACCAGAGCGGCCAGCTACTCCAGCACAAACATCTGCATCAGAACAACCAACATCCCAGGAGACCGCCGAACCGGTGCCGTCAGCTAGTCCAGCACTAACATCTGCACCAGGACAACCAACAACATCCCAGGAGACTGCCGAACCGGTGCGGTCAGCTAGTCCAGCACAAACCGCTGCACCTGAACAACCAACAAGCCCACGGGAGACAACCGAACCAGCGCGGCCAGCTACTCCAACACAAACATCTGCACCAGAACAACCAACAACATCCCAGGAGACCGCCGAACCGGTGCAGTCAGCTAGTCCAGCACAAACCCCTGCACCTGAAAAACCAACGAACCTCCGGGAGACCACCGAACCAGAGCGGCCAGCCACTCCAGCTCAAACATCTGCACCAGAGCAACCAACAACATCCCAGGAGACCGCCGTACCGGTCCATTCAGCTACTCCAGCACAAACTGCTGCACCTGAACAACCAACGAGTCTACGGGAGACAACCGCAGCAGAGCGGCCAGCTACTTCAACACAAACATCTGCACCAGAACTACCAACAACATCCCAGGAGACCGCCGAACCGGTGCAGTCAGCTACTCCAGCACAAACCGCTGCACCTGAGCAGCCAGCGAGCCTAAGGGAGACCACTGAACCAGAGCGGCCAGCTACTCCAACACAAACATCTGCACCAGAACAACCAACAACATCCCAGGAGACCGCCGAACCGGTGCAGTCAGCTACTCCAGCACAAACCGCTGCACCTGAACAACCAGCGAGCCTAAGGGAGACCACCGAACTAGAGCGGCCAGC
Source organism: Ixodes ricinus (assembly GCA_037355805.1). Lineage (NCBI taxonomy): Eukaryota > Metazoa > Arthropoda > Arachnida > Ixodida > Ixodidae > Ixodes > Ixodes ricinus. The sequence continues at coordinate 19,115 of JAZHYW010029800.1, read as the reverse complement.
TACTCCGGTACAAACATCTGCACCAGAACAATCAACAACATCCCAGGAGACCGCCGAACCGGTCCAGTCAGCTACTCCAGCACAAACCACTGCACCTAAAAACCAGCGAGCCTAAGGGAGACCACCGAACCAGAGCGGTTAGCTACTCCAGCTCAAACATCTGCACCAGAACAACCAACAACATCCCAGGGGACCGCCGAACCGGTCCAGTCAGCTACTCCAGCACAAACTGCTGCATCTGAACGACCAACGAGCCTACGGGAGACAACCGAAGCAGAGCAGCCAGCTACTCCAACAGAGACATCTGCACCAGAACAACCAACAACATCCCAGGAGACCGCCGAACCGGTGCAGTCAGCTACTCCAGCACAAACCGCTGCACCTGAACAACCAGCGAGCCTAAGGGAGACCACCAAACCAGAGCGGCCAGCTACTCCGGTACAAACATCTGCACCAGAACAATCAACAACATCCCAGGAGACAGCCGAACCGGTGCAGTCAGCTACTCCAGTGCAAACCGCTGCACCTGAACAACCAACGAGCCTACGGGATACCACAGAACCAGAGCGGCCAGTTACTCCAGCACAAACGTCTGCACGAGAACAACCAACAACATCCCATCAGACCGCCGAACCGGTGAAGTCAGCTAGTCCAGCACAAACCGCTGCACCTGAACAACCAACGAGCCTACTGGAGACCATCGAACCAGAGCGGCCAGCTACTCCAGCAGAAACATCTGCACCAGAACAACCAACAACATCTCAGGAGACCACCGAACCGGTCGAGTCAGCTACTCTAGCACAAACCGCTGCACCTGAAGAACCAACGAGCCTATGGGAGACCACCGAACCAGAGCGGCCAGCCACTCCAGCACAAACATCTGCACCAGAACAACCAACAACATCCCAGGAGACCGCCGAACCGGTGCAGTCAGCCACTCCAGCACAAACCGCTGCACCTGAACAACCAACAAGCCTACGGGAGACCACCGAACCAAAGCGGCCAGCTACTCCAGCACAAACATCTGCACCAGAACAACCAACAACATCCCAGGAGACCGCCGAACCGGTTCAGTCAGCTAGTCCAACACAAACCGCTGCTACTGAACAACCGACGAGCCTACAAGAGACCACCCAACCAGAGCGGCCAGCTACTCCAGCACAAACCGCTGCACCTGAACAACCAACAACATCCCAGGAGACTGCCGAACCGGTGCAGTCAGCTAGTCCAGCACAAACCGCTGCAACTGAACAACCAACGAGCCTAAAGGAGACCACCGAACCAGAGCGGCCAGCTACTCCAGCACGAACATCTGTACCAGAACAACTAACATCTCCGAAGACCACCCAAAGAGAGCAGCCAGCTACTTCAGCACAAACCTCTGCAACAGAACTACTAATAACAACACCGAAGACCACTGAACCAGAGCGGCCACCTACTCCAGCAAAAACCGATGTAATTCAAACATCAACAGCACCACCGGAGACAACTGAACCAAAGCAGCCAGCTACTTCAGCACAAACGCCTACACCAGAACAACCGTCAACGTCCTTGAAGACCACTGAGTCAGAGCAACCAGCTGTTCCAGCGCAAACCTCTGCACCTGAACAACCCACAACATCCAAGGAGACCGCCGCACCGGAGCAGTCAGCTACTCCAGCACAAACCGCTGCACCTGAACAACCAACGATCCCACGAGAGACCACGGAACCGAAGCAGCCAGCTACTCCAGCACGAACACGAGCACCAGAACAACCGTCAACGTCCTTGAAGACGACTGAATCAGAGCAACCAGCTGTTCCAGCGCAAACTTCTGTACCTGAAAAACCTACAACATCCATTGAGACCGCCCAACCGGAGCAGTTAGTTACTCCAGCACAAACCGCAGCACCTGAACAACCAGCGATCCTACCGGAGACCACCGAACCGAAGCAGCCAGCTACTCCAGCACAAACACCTGCACCAGAACAACCGTCAACGTTCTTGAAGACCACTGAATCAGAGCAACCAGCTGTTCCAGCGCACACCTCTGCGCCTGAACAACATACAACATCCAAGGACACCGCCGAATCGGGGCAGTCAGCTACTCCAGCACAAACATCTGCACCAGAACAACTAACATCACCGAAGCCCTCCCAACCTGAGCAGCCAGCTACCCCAGCAGAGACCCCTGCAACAGAACAACGAATAACATCACCAAAGACAATTCAACCAGAGCAGCCAGTTACTCCAGCACACGCGGCTCCATCTGAACAACCAACATCACCGGAAACACACGAGCCAGAGCAACCAGCTACTCCAGCAGAAACCTCTGCACCTATACAACCCACATCATCCCAGGAGACCGCCGAACCGAACCAGTCAGCTACTCCGGCACAAACCGCTGCACCTGAACAACCAACGAACACACGAGTAACCGTCGAACCGAAGCAGCCAGCTACTGGTGCGCAAACATCCGCACCAGAACTAACAACATCACCGAACACCAACCAACCGGAGCAGCCAGCTACTCTAGCACACGCCTCTGCAACACAAGTACTAATAACATCACCGAAGACCACCGAAGCAGAGTATCAAGCTACATCAGTGCAAACCGTTGCACCTGAACAACCAACAGCACAGGAGACTCCTGATTCAAAGCAGTCATCCACTCAGGGGCCCAGCGCTGCAGCTGGACAACAAACAACACCATATATGACCACTGAACCAGAGCAGCCAGCTACTCGAACGCAAACATCTGCCCCAGAACAAATAACAACACCCAAGACGACCACCATCTCAGAGCAGTCATCCACTCCAGCGCAAACCGCTGACCCTGTGGAAATAACATCACTGGAGCAACTGGCCTCGATATCAACAGTTCTCCCTTATCGGCCAACTTCCTCGGAGCCAACACCCGCTTCCCAGTACGGAGACGTTCCCACTGAACATATTTTAATTAAGAAAATTGTGAAGAACATAGTTAGACCTCAGCGAATGCAAGAATCTGAGCCCGCTCTGACTGATCCGTCGTATGTTGAACCGAAAACTGAAAAAGCTGTCAACCGTAGTGACACCCAGGAGAATGAAACAGTCCGCGAAGTGATTGCTGACCAAGCTGTTGAAACTGTGGCCACGTCCGCCAGTGTACCTCCCATGGAGCCGGAGACTGAACCAAGTGATCTAGAGGAAGACGTCGTTAATTTAGATCCCAAGCCAGCAGGAGCAAGCTACTACGACGATGAAGTGTAACGTCATATTTCATCTTTCAAATTTTTTACTTTCATTACTTTGTAATTAAAATTATTTACACTCTTATTTTCGCCAATAAAAATGGCAGCTTTCAGTGCTCGACATATATATGACGCGGTGTTTATAGAACGACTTGTCATAAATTTTCTTTCCCTCAGTTAACCCCCCCCCCCCTCTCGTTCCTGAAGGTACCGGTTGAGTCACCTTAAGCTAATTCTTTATATATCTTTCTTTTTTGGTTGCATAAGTTTTTTTTTTACATTCTAGAGTTTACTTGAAGTATTATGAGGTCTTGGAAGTATGTTTTCAAGTTTTCACTATTCAACATTTTAAAGTTCGAAATTACAAGTCGGGAGCTCGAGAAAATGACCTGCACAGTCTTAGAAACTGGCATTGTTTTTGTATTTGTTATTTTATCGAAACTTTTAATTAACAATAATATCTCGATTTGTTCTTTTCTATCTCGTCCGTGAGCACTGAGGCTCGTCTACACGAGCCTTAGTGCTCACATTAAGTCTGGTGTCACAAATGATGGTTGTGTTAATGATTATTAAGTGAGTGTTGAATATTAAGTGAAGTGAAGGTAATGGATGGAAATGAGTGAGTGTACAGAAAAAATATGGATAGATAAAAATAATTCGTAATAATGATATCACTGATGGTAATAATCGCAATCGTGATTTTCTTCTGTATCGAAGATGCAATGTAATTCAAGTGGACCACTATAACTTAATGTTTGGTCAATTCGTCACAGGGAATGCTACTCGCATACGATTATATTTTGCTAAACTGCTTACATTACATAATATAAGATAAACCTGGGTTGAGCGTAACCCAGATTTATGAGTGCGAAAACCATGGGTGCAGAAACTAATATCGTTTGTTGCTCAGCCCTTGAAATGTATGAAGCTTTTTTTTATCCCTAGAACTTAGATTTCTCTAATTATTTTATTATTAAATGAAGTAATTATAGCATTGCGATAAAGCTTATGCTTTCTTTTGTTTTTAATACAGTCGACATTTTTAGGCAATCGCAGAGTTTCGAGCACACTATATATACCTATATCCATTATCTCAGTGCATTTCTAATTTAAGAGCGGTGGTAATTTTATTGCATATCATGATAATCTGAAGTTTTATATTTTAGGTTACATTTTCCGCTAACCTCTAAAATTAAAAGATATCGTTTATGCCGCAAATAATCATGTCGAACATGATTATCTATGGCGATAGGAACGAGCAAATAATAGGCGCTTATGGTATTTTTGTGCTAAGGTAAACGTACCTAAAATAAAGCTAGTTAGACACCATAACAATTGTGAAAACTTTTGGTCTCATAATTGTTATGAAATTGTAAATAGTTAATGGTTAAGCGAAAGGCTTTCTTCTGGAAGGCCTTTCAATCTCTGAAATCTTGTTTTCTAGCAATTCAATACATAATACAAAAACAATCAAAACGCAATGCGTAAATGATATACCACATTTAGTTTTGAATGAAAAATTGAAAAATAGTGTATGTTATAATATGCGCCAACGCCACCCTCTCATTATTTCTTGGTTTCGTTTTCTACTACCTCTAGTCTGGCGCAGGCTCCGCTGAAGAATGCATTGTACCGGATCTTGAACGAGTTGCGGAATGTCCTATCTACGCAGCTGCAGGATCCGGCAATAAATGCGCTGCTGAACCGGTTGAAGAACCTGCTGATGAAGCCTTTACTGCGCCCAGAAATAAAATTTACACTGGACCGCTTGTTGAAGTTAGTGCCGGATGACTTGAAGAAACGAGTGCAGGAGAGACTGGCAAACTTGCGGCAAAGCTCGACGTTGAATGAAAATTCAGATGTCACGAACCAACCATCTAACCAAAAGCAGAACGGATGGAAGGACCATATCTTGAACCGCGTGATCGATGCAGTTTCAAACTCTATATCAAACCAGCTGAAAAAACATGCCTTAAACCCCAATCAGACTCGACAGTCACACTGGCGTCCGGGCAGGCTTAACTGGGCGAAGAACCGCATAGAGAATTGGCTGCAAGTAATGTTACAAAACTGGCACATGAACTGGCAGAAAGACCAACAACATGACCGTCAAAACTGGCAGTGGGACCGCCAGGAGAGCCATCAACAAGAACGGCAATACGGACGGCCAAATACTCAACAACGAAACGAGCAGGATAGTAGGTCACGAGGCCGGCAATCACACCAGCAACAAGAGAGTCAAAACAATTGGCAAGACAACAATTCACAAAGCATGCGAGAACACAGGCAAGAAAACTTACCAGACAGGCAAGATGAATGGACGCGAAATCAGCAACACAACCAGCAAGATAATCGACTCTACGAACGCCATCAAAACCGGCAGCAACATGGACAACAAGCACGGCAGGAGAACCGGCCACGCGAACGGCAACAAACCCCTCAACGAGATGGGCAACAACTCCGGCAACAAAACCGGCAACAGAACCAACATACAAATCGGCACGTACCTCATCAGAACAGGCAAGATCGCAAACAGGAGAGGCAATATGAGGAGCACCTGAACAGGCAACATGAGTTTTCTCGACACAGTCATCAAGAAGTCCATTCCCGTCACCCGCCACAAAGGCATCTACGAGACCTAGAGCTCAAGCGGCTGCAAAACCGGCAAAGGAGCTGGCAAGAACACATGAATAAACACCGGGAACATGATTGGCAAGATGGGCAACACAACCAACAGCAGAACAGGCAAGAGCACGATCAACTAGATCATCAACAAAAGAAACATCACAATCCACAGCAATATCCGTCACAAAACCAGGAATGGCATCGTCAGCGAGGCCATGAGCCAGATTGGCAGTTGAGCGGGCCAGAGAGGCGGCTGCTGAACCAGGCTGATGACTTGGAGCACAGCAGAGTGGTTAAAAAGTCATCGGTTCCTGTTGCGAAACGCAGATCGAACTACCTTATTAATCCTTGGATGAAACGTATTAAAAAATAGATTTCGACAAATTCTGGAGGTTACAAAAGCATACTCAAGTCACATAAAGTTTCATATAGGTGAGAGCTGACATCAAGTTCAACAAACCTTTGAAGTGCCGTGTACAGTGGAGATTCTCCAAAATGAGATTTTCACCGTTGGCGTTGGGTACTTATACTGTTTATAAATCCAGACATAATTGACTAGGACTGAGCATAGTTAGAGGACAAAAGACTAATAACAAGAAAAGAAAGAGAGTAAACGCATAAGCACATTTCCTGAGGAAACTTCACTTTAAAACGTTACTCAATAGACCTATGGACAGTTTTAGAGTTATTTAATAAGTGTGCTCTCTGTGTGATAATACTTCCAAAATAAATTATTTTTGTGTTTTAGTTGTGGTGTTTAGTAATAATATATATTCCAGAAGCAACCAACCTCATGCCTCTCTTCACAGCATGTGTGTTGTCAGTAAGCAATTCCTTGGTTGTAATCTAGAATTACTGACCAAAGCAAGTCTGTAAATCTCATAGCTCAGTGCAACCAGTAAAAATCTTGCTTATAATAACATATTAGTCGACTATAAATTAACACTATTATTTTGTATCGTTCTGAACTGATTTGTGGACTATTTTGCCTCATCCGCGTTGCTCAATGGGATTGTCAAAAACCCCACTATAAGATCTAAACTTTTACGTACATAAGGTTTGAAACACACGTTCGGAAATGTGAAAGGAAATCTCAAGAATGCGGAACATCCGTTACTTATTCAGCACTGCTTCCAAAACGCGAGAGTGATGATTGCACAAAAAATATCTATTATATCTTCGTTCACGGCATATGTGCGACTTCTAAATAAAGAATATTCCCGCAGAGTGCGTATTGTTTATGGAAAAATGCTATCGTTGTGCTCCAAACTTCCGTAATTATCGGCTGTTTTTTCACACATGCCTTCGAGTCTCAAACCCCGTTTCACATGGTTTTATTCTGCTACCGGTATTTGGTGTCGCACGGCAAAATTCCTGTGGACATCACACGCTCTCCAAGTGCCGTTCACGATTTGTTTTTCCGCACTAGAAGCAACGTTGACACCAAAAACAAATGCGAGCATTAGCGCAATATTTTAAACTGTCTTAACCCGTTGCAAGTAACGCGTCCCTTGAAGTTTGCAATTTCAAAAGTACACTATAATTTATTATTTATCTTAGTCAAGTCAAACGAGGGAAAAAGATCAACTTTAGATAATGTCCTAAACCTCATGAAGTAGAGCTCATAATATAACCACTAAAACGTGCACGCACTCGTTACACGTAATCGAATTACTTGTAATCGATTATATTTGAGAGTAATTTGGTTATGAATTTCTTACATTTGTTAGGAAGTGATCGCAAAAGTAGTCTGATTAATTTGGGAACTACTCAAATTACTTGTAGCCGTTCAACTTTTCCCCTCCCCTTCTTAATGGCATGATTTGTTTGTACAGGTTTTGTACCACGTGATCCTCGAACCAAGTGTCAGCCAATAGAAGGATGGTTTACCAAAATTGATGGAGTAAGAAGATAAACAGTGGACATTACAAAAGACAACCCCTTTCAAACCTGAAGAAAAATTTGTCGCTTTAAAAATATGAAGCAATCGAAAAAGTAACGGTCACTTTTTCAAGTAACAACCAATAACTTTGCTTCTCGAGTAATCAAGTAATCTATTTTAATACTTTTTAACTGAGAGTAATTGTAACTGTAATCGATTAGTTTTATCGAGTAGCGTTGTGGGCCTCTCGTCGATACTGCCCAATCACGTCGAGTTCCGTTCACCCCCAAGAAAACCACACGGGACAAATGCTACTATCAGGTAATATTTAATGGTACGTAGGTGGTTCCTTGTCCGCTCGTGGGCCGGGTGGTGGGGGAATGACTGCCTGCGGTCCCGCGACCTCTGGTTCTGATTGGTTCTGCGAGCGAGGTCGTCCCTGCGTGGCCTCTGCTCCACACTCCCCTCCTCAAGCCTGCTAACCCGGAAGGTTAGGAGCGTCCGAAGTAATAGGACTGTTGTTAAAACACTCCTCAAGCTTTTACATATCCGCGTCGCTGATGGTGGTGGACGCCGATGGGGCCACAGTTGTTGCACGGGGGGCCGGCACCTGTAAGACCGGTGTGCGTTCAGTGGAGGGGCCTAGCGCCGGGTCTTCGGCGACGGCTCCGTCGACAAGCCGTTGGTCAGGGTCAGGACTGCGGCTTCCTGTGACTTCGCCAATGCCGAGAGCTGCTTTAGGCAGGAGGTCTGGCCGATCCCGGCGAGGCAGCTGTATTTGCCGCCGAGATGCAGGCGTGGCGGCCCATCATCTTCAAGAGGCCGATATGTCTGCGGTTGGCCTCGTGGGTGTCCTAATGGACGACGGGACTTGGCACAGCCAGCAGGCTTCTGGATGGTAAAAGCGGGGCAGCGTGTGCCCCTTGAAGGGCTCTGGGACATAGATGGCCAGTTGAGACAAGTTCAGTCGGGGCTGGTTTTGCCAGTACACCCTCGGCTCAAAGTGGACAGCTCTTGGCCCTCTTGGGCTGTCCAGGTGACTACGGTGTGGCGAGGGAGCTTGCGCCGAACTGGTTTCCTAGGCGAAGACAGGACCACTCTGCTTCGTGGGGTGGAGTCTCATGTGCCCGCCTGGTCCCTCGGACTACCCCTGAACTCCGCGCCTTCGCCGCCCTGCCTTCGTTGACGTGGTCGAGGTCGGGATTGTTCATCCTGCCTCTGGCAACCTGGTTGGCCACCGTGACGGTCGGTCCCGTTGGTTCCTGGCTGAAGGCGTTGGCCATCCCTTAGTTAGGTCAACTGGCCGGCCACTGGGAGGGTTGAGCAGCCTGTGAGTTGGTCCGGCTGCTACCGGCGGTGTCCAAGGAGGTGGGTGATCGCCCTCCCGGTTGGCGTCGCCTATTCTGGTTCCTCTGGGGGGGGGGGGGGGGAATTCATGGGCAGAACAAGCTCTATTAACATCCAAAAAATATCAGATAATATTCTAGGCCACAGATTCTAACGCCGTGCAGAGCCCCAGCTGCCACCACGGTGTAAGATACACTCTTTAGGGGAGGACACGGCAGGGCTGAACGCGCAGCGCGAGGAATCAGCGTTCGTTGGACGGGCATCCGAAAGGCTGCATCATTCCGCGGCTACCATGCCCGTAAAGCTTTACGTGCCCGCGGCTGACAGTGTCACCAGCGGCCAAACGGCGAAACTGTGTGAGAGCGAAAAAAATTATCTCGTTGCCATGACACCACGGTGCCGCAATTTCGCCTGCTCAGCGTCTGCCCCAGAGTCGCTTTGCACGTTTTTGCTTCGTTTCGAATTGCGACGGAGTCATTTGGACTCCAGTCGCCGTACGCTACATGGAATGAAGATTGAAGAAGCCCTGTGCGGCGTTTGACCACGCGTTTGACGCGGCTTCAAAGCGGTTACAATGGGCCGGAGATGCTTCGTCCAGAACTGCAGCTCAGGTCACCCTAGTTGCAAAGAAAAGGTCAGTGTGTTCAAGGTCCCATCCGACCCCACACGTCTGGAAGCGTGGGCTCAAGCAACTCCTCGCAAGCACCATCCGCTTGGCCCTAAAGATTTTGTTTCCATCAAGCATTTCACCAACGACATGATTGTGAAAGGACGATACTTCCCTTTGCTGTAGAGATGTTGTCCCCGCGATGTTTTGCCAAGAAAATATGAATCCCAACATTACCGTATTTACTCGAGTAATAGCCGCACTGTTTATGAAGAAATCCTGAGGGTTCGCTTTTCCGCGGAGCACGCAGAGGGCCAATCACTGCGATCGACAGCATCATTCCAGCTGTTTACAGTACAGAGATAACGTCTTCGTGCGAAGATACCATCTGTGAAGATTGCCTTTGTATGGAGAATTGTGTTCTCGATCTGGTTATTCGCTATGCTATTTATGTTCAACGCAATTATTGGCTGTATATGTGTTCTGTGGGAAAGTAGACGCACGGGCCTTGTTCATAAATAGTGCGGCAATTACTCGAGTAAATACGGTAGGTGTTTAGTGTCTGACGCTCACGAGCCTGAGACCTAGAAAGGGATGAAATTCCAGGGAATCGCCGACACATACCCGCTTAGCCCGTTTGAATACCGCGCCAAATGCCTCTGCTTTAGTGTCTTTATAAAACTGCCCTCGCTGCAGTTGAGCCTCCAAACTAAGACAAACGACAAATCTATGCCCAAGCAACACACATACTACAAGTTCCGGGTTATCAGGAACGCACCGCATGCACAATACGACTTTTTAAAAAACGCTTTTCCCATTGAAAAGCGCAGGGGACGAGGCCCGCCGACCCACGGGTCGACGAGTCATCTGCCGGTGCCGCTTGAAACCATAGTGAGAAAAAGAAAGAGAGAGAGTGAAAAGCGAACTTTATCGGCACGTCGCGAGGAACGCGCTGTCCTCACCTGAAGAGTATTATCTTACACCGTGGCTACCACGCTCATATCGCGTTGCTTGTCGCGCGCGAGGACCACCCACATAATAGAATTCCCCGTATTGTGCGGTACGCTCTCATTCAATGTCAACCCAATCACGAAGATGGCATTGTAGATGCTTGTAGCGACAACATAGTCTTCCCCGCAACACGCCCTCCCGATCTGTGGACGAGGCTGGCAGCTTGGCACGCACCGGGGATACCCGACACCAGCTCGGGAGGCCTCGATGCGGGCCAGACAGCCAGGCGTCCGTCAGAGTAGACGAAACAACTCAAGTTGCCCCCACGACAAGAGAGGAGAGAGGAGAAGAGGGCGGACGCCTCACGAGCAGCGCCCGGTTAGGACGCACGAACATCCCTCGCAGTTTTAATTTCATTATTCTTATGTAATCCTTCAGACAAATAAAACGTATTCAATAGAACATTATTTGTATTCACATTACTTTTTAGGTCTGCGATGTGGACCGGAACAGACTCCTCGTTCGTATTTTGCCAAGCGAGTTTATAGGTAAGAAGTGAGACTCGGGCCTTTACCACGTAAGCCCCTTCCCTCTTTGAAGCAAGTCAGGCTACGAAACCACTCGCTGCGTTGCTCAAAGAATAGTTTATCCTCAAAACCAGGTAATCCATCTTGTATTCCAGGGGAGGATGATTCTTATCGTATTGGGCCGCCTGTTCGATCCTTGTGGTATCAATATTTTTTCTAGCGTCGTGCAACGCATTCAACTGGCAAACTTTCAACTCCGCCGCGTACATATACCCTTGTTACAAGGGCACACTTAACTGCAGTTACGCTAAGCCACAGTTAGCCCACAATAATTGCCGACAACATCCTGCGGCTATGCAGTCAAAGGGCGAACATGCGTTTGAGCATCTCGAGCACCCAACAAAGCAGTGCACGCGCTTTCTTCACTTCTTATGAAATAGCTGTCCGAGAGTATAGTGCGGTATATGTGGTGCCGCGTAACAGCAGTTAAAGCTGAGTTAACAGCAGTTAAGTGTGCCTGTGTAAGAGGGGTTGTAGAGAGTGGGCGCTCTGTTGGACCTTGGTTATTCTGTAGCCCGTTCTCCAGCGGAGACCGCACTTCTTTGCTCAAGTTCAGAAGCGCAGGCGTTAACCCAGTCGATCTGTTCATGGTCGTCCGGATTACAAACCTCATTTCGACAATGTGTTCGTCCCAGTCTCTGTGGTTCTCTGTTGGTGCATTCAGCATGCGTTTCAAGTTTCCTTATTAGCCTGAGGATGGAATGGTGTCGTCCCCTTGTGCTTTATGTTCAGCGCCAAACAGGAGTCAGTGCACACATTGCTGGTAAAATAACTAGCATTATCGCTAATGAGACATGTGGGTGTGCCAAAGCGCATGCAAGTTTATAGTAACTGTCCCCGATGCGCTCCGAGATTAGCTTCCTCAGTGGGTGTAACTCCACCCATTTTGAGAAATGATCGGTTATCACCAATAAATACTGGTTCCCACGGGGACTCCTTGGTAGTGTGCCGATGATGTCACAAGCGACCATCTCCAAACCTTATCGGGCGTATCGGAGTGTGCCCTGCCTCATCCCAGGCCAGGCCGCGGCGCTACTTAGCTTTTAAAAAGTATTGCTGCCGCTGCCGTGACCAGCCAAAGCCAAATCGTCGAAGTATCCAATGAATCGCCTCCGCAGCCTCCTAGGAATCAAAACCCTGAACGGAGAGTAGCTCCTCTCCTCGTCGTCGATTGTGGCGATGTAGCGGAGCATTAGCCGTTTTGGCCCAGCAGGTATGAATCAGCATATTCGTTAAGTAGAGCATCGGCGTTCCCGGTGTTGCGTGCCATCTCCGTAACTTTTCCCAACGCCCGCTGACAAAACCCATCTGCTTTCTGGGCCTCGAGAAGCTCTTCTTTGCTTGCCACTTCCCGTCAAGCTACAATCCGTTGTTCCCTCGGGCGGCCTCTTATTACCGCCACGAACTCCTGTTGCTACATTCCCTCCCCGCTGCCTCGCTTATGAGCGGCTATGCGGGGAACGCGTCTCTCGCTATCCCTTGCTTGCGTCTCCTCCTGCCTACCACTATCATAGGACGACCGAGAAAGTGTTAACCATTTTGTTCTTAGCCCGAGACTGAGGCAGGAAAAGAGGAAAGTTTCAAAGTAGAAGAAAAATGAATAGTCGAGGACACGTCTCTAGAAAGTGTGTCTGCAACCTTGTTGGTCGAGCCCTTTCGGCTCTCAACAGTATAGGAGTATCGCTGCAGGGTGAGTGCTCACCAAGCTAACTTTCCCACCGGCTCCTTGAACCTTTGAATCCAGGTTAGGGCGGCGTGGTCTGTCGCAGTGACCAAAGTGTTCCCGTCTAAATACAGGTCGAACTTCTTCAGAGCGAACATGACGGTTAGCCCTTCTTTTCCAATACGCTGTAATTGCGTTCTGGCCGTGGATTCGGCTGGCGAATGCCGCTGGGCGTAACTGTCCGTCATGTTCTTGCAATAGCACCGCACCAACACAGTTGTCGCTCGTGTCTGTCTCTACGAGAGGACCGTTAAGGTCTGGCAGGCACAGGCTAACTGTGGCTGCTATCGCCTTTGTGAGCAAAGAGAAATCTACTTCGTATTCTCGGCTCCAGGCCCATCTCGAGCCTCTGCGGAGCAGCAGGTTTAGTTGCCGTGCAATTCCGGCGCACCCTGGCATGAGCTGCCGATAAAAACCGACCATCCAAAGGAACTTTAGAAAGATCTTCGCGTCGTGCGGCGGTGGATAGTCAAGGATGGCCCTATCTGGCAAGCTGCTCCTCGCCAGACAGGCGTTTGCGTAACCGCTTCGCGCTCATAACAGCTAAAAATCAAATGTAGTCCTTGCACCAATTTTTTTTTTCAGACGCTCTACCAAGCGAGAGCCGTCTTGTAGAATGATCGCACCGTCCTTTCGATTGGCAGAAGCCCCGTCAGCATAGCAACGTGTGATTTTGGCGCTGTTACGCAAATCAAGGCGTATTTTACTTCAGTGTTGGGGTTCTTCGTAATTTTGTTCAAGGTCCTACAAACCGCTGAGGAGGAGTTGTTGGGGAGCGCTGAGGAGGCAGCAGTGCCGATGGATAAAACCACTCTCTTTCCACAAACATATCTCGCTCGCACTAAAAAGAGCGCTCGGGAACATGCCAAAACGTCCGTCCGAAGCCATTTTTGAACAAATAAAAAAACGGACAGTTTATAACCATTTATTTGCGCAATGCCTCCAACACACTGTAGGAAACGAACCACCACGTTTTCATTTCCACGATAAAATTAAACCAATAGGCGGTATTTAAAATTGAAAAAAATAAAAAAATGTATAAATTCACGTTTTGCAGAAGGAAAAACTAAACGTAAGAATGTTTTTTTTATTGCTACAAATATTACTAATATCAATTGTTGGATTCGCCGCTCTAGTGTTCCTGCTCATGTCGCGGCAGTCGCTGCCTGTCATCTTCAAACGTTAGTCTACCCGACTCCTCTTTCTAAGCTGTCGGCCTAGGATAGACTGGTCATTCACAAGGAGACTCTGCGGCGCACCACACAAGTTCTTATTATTCCGTGTGGTTCCAACTTCCAACCTCCCTGGCGGTCTTGCCCGCGAAGAAGAGGTTTCGCTCCGAAGAGTTCGTGTCAATGTAGCTATCGCAACGGCTCTCCGCGCCAGTTGGTGTCATACTATGACATCCACCTGCTGTCTCTTTTGTACCGCCCCAGTCCGGGAGGCGGATCTCGAGCACCTCCTATGCACGTGACCGGTCCTTCAAGCGACCCGTTGGCGCCATCTTAGCCGGGTGGCCCTCCATCCTATCCGGCCACCAGACTTTCAACAACAGACAAATGACCCGCATCACCGTTTCCTTCTGGACTTATTCCAGGAAACAGGAATGCACTATTACATTTGAATCTACGCCGCATGGCAGTACGACGTACTTAAAATAAATATTATATATTTTTGCTTTTCTTATATCTTGCAGCAATGGTTGACAGGCATATGCTGCATCAGCCCGGATTGATAGCTTCAGGTAGAGGTATGAAATTTACGAATTATGAGGCAAGAACAAGATAGAAAGTTGTAAACATTGGTGCATTTCAGCATTTTGTTTTTGTTCTAATCGGCTTACGCAGGGGTCTCAAAAACGCGACCCACTGGCCGCATACGGCCCGTGACTCGCTGGACCGCGGCCCGCAACCAACCAGCTGCGGGTCTTTGTTCTGATGTCTCCAGCGCATGCGCCATAATACTCTCATGTCACCGATTCATACCTGCTCGAAACGTAACTCTGCTCTTATAGCATATCCGCATAGTTTATACCATTCTGATTTAATGTGTCCTGTGTTTCGTTTTCATATTTGCTTCCCAGCTTTTCGTAACCTCGCGCTGCAAGTACCCTCGCTGAGCAGAAGCATCTGCCAAAGACAAAGCTATAAGCTGGGAATTCCCGCCTTCAAAAAATATCACCATAAAGGTACAAATATTTTATCAGACTGCTGCTATAAAAATCGTCATGAAAGCGAGAACTCGCGCACAAAGAAATTTTGTAGGCACGTGAAGTTAAATAAGACCCTGAGTAAATTGAATAGCGGGAAGTGCAGTGTGCTTGCTCTCTTTTATATATATAAAAAATACCAGCACGGGGACGACGCGATGCCATTTTCCTTTCTGTTATCCACATCCGGTAAGGACCTAGAGTAGTTCTATAGTTTGGTTTGACTAAGATCCAGACACAGCCAATGCTACGAGTTAATGGGACCGATCAACCAGCTTCAAACGTGCAAGTAACTACGCCTTTTCTGTTCATGATTGGTTCAGCATTGATAAAACACGTACAGAAACATGCCGAACAATATGATGGTGGGCTTTTCATGCTGTCTGATTAGCCCCATCAGCTCGTAGCGTCGGCTGCATATACACTTAAGGTGAAACGAAGTACCGAAACAAATCAAAACTACAGGTGTCACAAGCTGAGAGCAAAAGGTCTCTTCTCCAAAAAAACATTACCCCCTCCCTACCACTTACACTGGCCCTCGACCTTTCGGGGTGGAATTTCTTCTCCCTCACTGAAATGGGCATTAAACCCCTGCTTTACGGCATCGCTTCAGTAAAATAAAAGTTTTACAGTTCCATGCATCAATGTTGTATCACCAACGCAAAATATCTGTGGAATGGTTAAAGTCAGTTTCATACTCCCAGAACCTCAGCACCCTTAAGTTAACACTAAAATAGTTGTTTGGGACGCTATAACTAGGCGTCTATATCTATTTGCCGCCATATCATCATATCCAAAGCGGATCGTAATTTTGATAATAATCCCTGGAGAAGAATAACAAAGGGGACAAAGGACAAACACAAATCTCCAAACAGTGCTAGGTGACTGATATGGGACTGAAAAACTGCGACCTGGTCCTGGTATCGAACCATGGACCTTTCCATTTCCAGTGGAGCGCTCCACTGGAAATGGAGAGGTTCCCTTCTCCAGGGATTTTTATTGTTATTCTTGTCCAGCTCGTTTGCACCTTTGTTTTTTCATCATAATTTTGGTAGAAAACATGGAACGCAAAGGTGCTCCAATCGTCTCCGAATTGAGCACGTAATAAACAACGTCTCTTACACGAAAATAAATAAATAAAGAAACAAACAAGTGCAAGATTTAGCTCCTACCATTCCGATCTCTCAAGCAACTATGAGGGCTTCAAACAAGCATTGAGTTGTGTTATATTTAGCAATATATTTTACAACTGTTTGAATGTACTTATGTTGTCCCCCGTTCCAAAACAGTATATTTCCGAAACGCTTTCTTACAATTTTCAATAAAGATATTTGTGAAAACGATAATACTGTACTTCTTTATTCCGAGAATATAAGAGTGCGCTTCTCAGAAGAAAAACACAGGTATACAACGGTGTTTTGTTTTCAGCTCGCCCGCCTAGAGCACGCAAGAGTCCAAGTGCCTCTAAAGACGTAGGATCTTAGATAAGGACGCACACGTTGGGGAAAATACTGCCGTGTTCTTATCCAATCAGCTCCCGCATATCCGGGAGCGCCTAATCTGCACGTTGTTATTGGCTTTCTTGGCTTAACGCGGCTGAAACAAGCAGACCTCGTTTTACAGCCCCGCGATCAGTCGCGTCGTGCGAGAGCCCTTGTAAGAACAACTCTGGGATCGTCAGAAGCACAACCGCTAAACTTGCCAGCGGCCGCTTCCGACACGTGTGACTGACAATTTTACTCACTCCGCTATGTAGAGTGTTCCTTCAACTCTATTCGTGTACTTTTAAAAAAATTACACAAATAAAAACAACCCACTCCTCGCGCGCAGTACGCTGCACGGCACAGGTAGCGCGAACACGACATTGGCGGCATTTTTTTTATTTTGCTAAGGCCGCATATTGACAAACAAACCCTTACTACCCCAGCTGATGTTTCAGATGAGTCCTTACTACACTAGTATTGTTGATAACAACCTTTCAATTGTCAAAAAAATAGAAAAAACCGGCGAAGGCTTGTTTAGGTTGTGTCGCGCTGCGTACACCACGCAACGCAGCTAATGTAAACACGGCGTGAGAGTTTTAAAATTTAATTGTAAGATACTCAACATTGCTTGAGACATAAATCAAATTAAATGGCCTGAATATCATGGTTAACTGATGGAAGTTGGAAATGGGCATACTTAAAGAGATATTTCAACAAAATTTGAAATTGTTGTGTTCAGAAATATGCTCAATGTGATCCCCAATCCCCGTAAATGGCAATCGCACGTTTGTATTTTGAGCCTGATGGCTGTACTCTTCGTTATAAATGGCCTCCTCTGGCAAGCACTCAGAGAGCAGTCAGTGGAGAGCATGTGACATCCGGCGCAATCGTGACGTAGACTGTCTCGGGACGAGGAAAGCTGCGGTGAGTCTGACTTCAAAATTATGTTCTAGCTGTTCCAGCAACCGAAACGGTCGAAGCACGCCATCGATCGGGCCACCAAATCTAACCGCAAAGCTGCTTTTGTACGAATTTTTGACTGAAGGGTTAATCTTCTATCAGCAGCGACGCGTGGGACAAACAAGAAAGATTCCAGGTGAGAGGGGAGTTCCTCCTTCCCCTCTTCTCTCGTGGTGACCGGAGAGTTGGCGGGATGACGTGAGGTGAAATGCATGTATAGTTCCAGGCAACGTTACTAGAACCACTCTGTTGGGAAACTGCCATAGAGACTGCTCTGAAAGCGTGGCACCGATCCGTCCACGAGAACCGAGCTAATGGCGATCACAACGCCGCCATTTCTCCCGCAGCGGCCAGTGCAGGAAATGCACGTGACTTCCATTTTTATTGTAATCGGCCATTTTGGGGCCAGAACAGATACTGTGGAAGGGGCTTCGAGGTACCGCCCCCGACTACCAAGCGGACGCGCCGCGGATTACTACCGACGTTAATATGCGCCTAGCTCGGGACGCGCTACCTGAAATCACCACTGAGGCACGGTTGCATAAAAACAATATTACTTGTACTGCAAAACCTTGTGAACTAAATATTTTAGAAAACAACACGCGCCCTTCATTTTGTACTAAACTCCAATAAAAGTTACTACAAAAACAGTTTTTTCGGTTAGTTTTTACGCAAAAACATGCTTTCTAAAAGCTCAAGGCGACCACAGTTAAGACAAATGATACAGAGTGGCGCTGTTGTCCTATTAAGCTCGGTCTCGGTGGACGCCAGCAGCGCAAGTTTCAACGGTGAGTTTCCCAACTGAGAGTTCTAGTAACGTTGGTTCCAAGCGAGACAGGCGTCGTCATTACCTTTCAGGGTTCCTAGACGAGCATTACAAACTAGGCTTTAGTGACATCCCCCAGGTACCTTTGCTAATCGTTTCTTTCGCTTCAAAATTCACTTTCTTGCCGTGCTCAGTAATAGATTGGTGTGGCCGATGTGATACTGCTCCCTTGAACACGTATATACCAAGAAATAAGCGTCAAAATTTCGTTATCCCTGACATCCTGTCTGCTCTTCGGCCACCACAAGAGAAGAGAAAAGGAAGAACTCCCTTCTCATCGGGACTCTCTTTTGTGTGTCCCAGACGACCCCAATGTCCCATTACAAGATTATATAAGATTTACCCGTCATTCGAACCCGTAAATACGTGTATTATAAATCATATTCAGCCTATTTCTGAACACGACAGGTATATCTAAAATTTCGTTGAAGTATCCCTTTAAAGAGGTACTCCGGCGTGTTCTTCGTGGTCCCAGATCTGCCTGAAATTTGCTAAACACAGGAAAAAGCATCGCTGAAAGAGCACCCGAAATAACATTTATTTTCGCAAAGGACGCCGGGGGCAGGCAGGGGTTCACTTTTTGGGCTGTAGAATTTGTTCCCAAGTGATTGCAAGTAAATTTGTGATGTCCAATTAATGCTTTGGAAGCCCGGTTTAGCGCCCACACAGAAGCACGAAACAACTGTTTGGAGGAGGAGGAGG